>JAGDQO010002424.1:0-12744 GCA_018342035.1 Solanum appendiculatum | reverse complement strand
TTTTGGCAGCAAAGGTATTCAATGTGCAATTGGAGGGTGCATTCAAAAGTTTTGATACGGAATGTGAGATACTCCGGACAATTGCAACCATTGGATATATTGCTCCAGGTATATTAGAACTTCTTAAAGTTTTCTCATTTCGTTTAAATAATCAAAACAATTCTTTCCCCTGGATATGGATTGATACTCTCAATTTTGGCATATTCCATTTTAACTAGGAAGCTTTTATGATCATTTTTATTACCATAATCGTAGAGTATGGACAAAATGGAATAGTATCCACGAGTTGTGATATTTATAGTTTTGGCATCCTGATGATGGAGACGATCACAAGAACAAGACCAAGTGATGAAACATTTACCGGTAAATTGAGCATACATCATTGGGTTAGTGATTCCTTTCCAGGTGAAATTCATAAGGTGGTGGATTGCTATTTGGTGCAGCCAGGGGATGAACATATTGATGCAAAGATGCGATGTTTGTTATCTATCATGGAATTAGCTTTGAGCTGCACTTTAGTAACACCTGATGCAAGAATTAGCATGAAAGATGCTCTTTCAACACTGAAAAAGATTAGACTACAGCATGTCAATAGTCGGCACTAGGTGGAATCAGACCGTCTGCTCGTGTATGTTATTTGACTACCTATGCCAGTTAGGTTAAGATTTCAATTCTAATCAAGTACTTAAGTGTGTTTAATCAAGGCTGTAGGAAGCAACTAGTTTCTTGATATATGTAGTTTTGATGATATATGGAAGTCAAAAATGAGAAGTAAATGATTGTTGTGTTGCCAAGGACTACAGATATTCTACAAAACTTTGAATCTGTTTCTTCCGTTCTTTATTCTCAAAAAGCATGTTAATTACTTACTTAAGTGTTCTCTCTTTTAGCGATTGAAGCTTTAAGATAGTAAAACTAGTGTGTTCGATGATCAATTAACATGAAACATATAGGTTTGTGTGGAAATTTTCACCCTCACTCTGTCCACAACTACTACTGCCATCAGCTACTGTCAGTCACTACCATATCTATCACCTCCGTTATTATAATAATATCCACTTTCAACACCACCACCACTACTGTAATCGTCGTCCCCAATGTCACTTGTGGACACTCAAAGTTCATATACTATGCCTTTATTTTTCTTCATTGGAAAACAGATGTCCAAAGCATGTAATATTCAATAGGATGAACAAGTTTCTTCCAAGTTATAAAAGCCAAAAGTGACCAAAAAGAAAGGACTTCCAAATTGACATCTTATAAAGGCAATAGAATTCCTAGTTGTTTGTTTACTTTGACATTTTCTTCCTCTGTCTTCATTTTTCTTGGACTCGTCAGCCATTATCTTAACAATTATTCATTACTTGATTCATCAATTGCATATTACAACGTCAAAGTCATAAAAAAACATGAATACTAAGCACACTAAAAGATTGTAATTTTGTGAAATATTTAACTAATGTATATATACAGAAGTCGAACCAAAGGCAGCAGTTGACCTGCATCCCATACTTGCATTAGCATTGGACTACTAGTGAGTATTCAAGGAGTTGGAAAAACTTTGACACATAAACCTATTGCTAAAATTTGGGGCCTAAAGCCTGCTCTGTGTGGAATTTGAAGATTTCAGGATAAAGAAAGTCAGGGTATTGAGTTCGGAGTTTCCCCATCGGAAGGATCGAAGAAGTGTTGAAGTTGTTTTAAATTCAAACTTTCATCAAGATAAATGAATTTGTGTTGAATATATCTTCTAAATTAATGTGTAACAAAGAATGCTAATCAAGTGGTTTCATTTTCCACCCCCAATTAAGCCCCCACACAAGAAAAATAGACATAGACCTGGTCACATTACAACTATTGGTACTCAAAATTGACTCATAACCAAGAATGAAAAAAGAACTCCAAAAACTAACAAAAAATGCAAATATATAGTCTCACTAGTTATAAACTATGAAAACTTTCTTCGAATAGATAATTATAAATTTTTTGATTTAGTAAATAATTAATCATAAGATTTCTGTATATCCTCTACATTTTCAGCTATTTCCCACGCCACCTTCTAATATGGACATGGTCTCTGCCTCCATATTTGTAGCAATACCAATTATCATTGATTGCGCGTATATCAGATTACTATTCCTATCTCTCAAGGAAAAAACATGCCATACAGGCCGCGTAACTGATGTGAACCTCAATAGATGTTCCATAGTTGTCTTCAATATACTGTTGAATCTGCTTGGCAAAATTCCCAACAGATGCTAATATCGATTAGAGTAAGAGTGGTTATTTCTGCAAAATCTTGAAGGATTGAGTAAAATAAAACCAGCAACCTTTGAGAAATAATCGTTCAAGGCACGGGAAGTGATCTCTACTGGCTCTCCAGTACCGAATGCCCGAACATTTCAGTAGCATTGAGTTGTAGTTGTAAAAAAGAAAGGGAGAAAGAAACGCAAGCATAGAAAGTTTACATCTTATGAACATATTATATCAGCTAAGCACAAAGAAAGAAAGATTCTACACATCAAAAAAGTCACAAGCAAGTGATAAAATGAACTGACTAAAACAATTACTTACCAGAATTTTTTACTCCTATCGCTGCCTGAATCTAATTCAAAAATTGATGAGTTTATTAGAATTGATTAGCTTATTCAAATTACCGACATTATTATTACTAGTTGATAAAATTCATACTCGTGAAATAAAGAAAGAGCCAAGTTCGTATTTATCTATATATTTTGTACTCTCATATTTATATAGTGGATTGCTCATCTCCTTTGTGGATGTAGGTCGGTCGACCGAACCACGTTAAATCTTTGTGTCTTATGGTATATTTCTCGTTTGTCTTCTTACTCATGGTCTTTCGAGGTTTGCTTTGTTAGATTTCGATTGACACCTAATTATTTCGGTCCTAACAGTTTCTTTCAAGTTATAAATGCCACAAGTAACCAAAAAGAAAGGACTTGGATGTTGACTCATAAAGGCAATAGGCTGTAAGTTGTTGGAGTATATAAATGCCACAAATTAAATGACCACATGGTGCTTTGACAATTTCTTCATTTACTCTTGGAGATTATATCATACAATGTGTAACTTATATAAGTTTATAATTGCATTCTCGGCAGAATTTCTAGCAGAAAAAGAAGGATAAGATAGACCACTGGCTCAAGGAAAGCAGATACTATTGAAAGAATGACAAAAGAAAAAATGGAACAACAACTACAATAAAATTCAAAGATTGTAGCACAAAAAATATTGAGCAGTACAGTGTATGTTTAGATACATAAAAATTTAAGAAAACTTGTCTTCGCAATCTGTTTTAGCACAAAAAAATTTCTTAGAGATATTAGTGTCTGTTTCAGTGAAAGCCCCACCGAAGAAAAATAGACAGAGACTGATTTGTGCAATGAATTTGATATGATTAAATAGATCTTCTAACTTCATTGCTTTGCATTATCAATTCTTCTTTTAGTCACAGTTATGGGCAAAATTTGCAATCTTTTCTTTGCTCTTGCAATTTTGATTCTACTACTCCATCGCCATACTTCACTTGCTAATATTGACACTGATAAAGCTGCTCTTCTTGCATTCAAATCTCACATTTCTTTTGATCCTAAAACATCTTAGCAAGCAACTGGTCTTCTTCCGGCCCAGTTTGCGACTGGATTGGCATCACTTGTGGCTCTCGACACAATCGAGTCACAGGTTAAACATTTCTAGCATGCACCTTCATGGTACCATTCCTCCACACCTTGGAAACCTCTCATTTCTCGTCTTCCTCAACATCCGTAACAACACTTTCCATGGAAATTTACCAAAGGAGTTGGCTCATTTGCAGAGGTTGAAATTCATTAATGTTAGAAGCAATAACTTCACCGGAACCATTCCATCATTTTTAAGTTTGTTACCTAACCTTCGATACATGATCCTTTCGTGGAATCAATTTTCAGGGAAGATTCCATCTTCCCTTTCCAATCTAACAAAGCTGGAATTCTTGGGCTTCCAGAAAAATTCTCTTGAAGGAGAGATCCCTCGAGAAATTGGTAATCTTAGTTACTTGACTGTCCTAGACCTGCAATTTAATCAGCTTACTGGCTCTGTACCAACGTCAATCTTCAACATTACGACAATGCGAGTACTTGCTCTTACCAACAACAATTTTACTGGAAAGCTTCCAACAACTATATGTGACCATCTTCCAAACTTGGAAGGGCTTCACCTCACAAGCAACTCCCTAGATGGAGTTATTCCACCAAACCTGGAGAAATGCAGAAAGCTTCGAGTCTTGTCATTGTCACTCAATGAGTTTATAGGAACTGTACCAAGAGAGCTAGCCAACTTAACAGCTCTTACAAATTTATTTCTTGGAGGGCAACACTTGAAAGGTAATATGATATTTCCTTAAAAGAAATATGAGAATTTTCTTCCGCCAAACTGGTAACTCATATACTTCCCCAAATTTACAGGAGAGATACCAGTGGAGCTAGGTAATCTTAAGAAACTACAGCGGCTGAGTTTGCCTGATAGTATGTTTACGGGTTCTGTCCCTGCAAGCATTTTCAACATGTCAACATTGAAGCTCATAGATCTTAGACAAAACAAGTTTTCAGGTACTCTACCTTCAGGTCGTGGAATGCCGAGCCTAGAATAACTTTATTTTGGAGAAAATAATCTGAGTGGTTCTATCACTGGTTCAATCTCGAATTCTTCAAGAATCAGATTGCTTGATATCTCAGGCAATAGTTTCACAGGTCAGATTCCTTTATCGCTTGGTAACTTAGAGTACCTTGAGGTTCTGAACTTGGCGCTGAATAATTTTATCAGCGATTCAGCATTGAGCTTCCTTACATCATTAACAAACTGTAGGAAACTAAGAGTACTTTCGTTTGATAATAATCCATTGGATGGTGTTTTGCCTGCATCTATTGGTAATTTCTCAAACTCACTGCAAAATTTTGAAGGAGATGGTTGTAAATTGAAGGGCGCCATTCCTCGAGAAATCGGTAATCTAACTGGAGTGATAAAGATGGATCTGCATAACAATGAGTTTACCCAACATATTCCAAATACTGTCCAAGGAATGTCGAGCCTTCAAGAAATTTACCTACATAGCAACAAGATAGAAGGAACAATACCAGATGTTATGTGCAACTTGAAGAATCTAGGTGCATTAGACTTATCTGGAAATCAATTTTCTAGTTCCGTGCCACCATGCTTAGGAAAACTTACCAGTTTGAGGTATCTTAATCTAGCATACAACAGGCTAAATTCAAGCTTGCCTGAAAGCTTAGGCGGCCTTAGCGATCTCATAGAATTCAATATTTCATATAATTTATTGAGCGGGAAAATTCCCCTTGAGATTGGAAATTTAAAGGCTGCAATACTCATTGATCTGTCAAAAAATAAATTTTCTGGTAATATTCCTAGCACTCTAGGGGGTCTAGATAAATTGACTAATCTTTACCTGGCACATAATAGACTAGAAGGGCCCATTCCAGATTCATTTGGAAAAATGTTGGCATTGGAATTCTTAGATTTGTGCTATAACAATCTTAGTGGTGAAATTCCAAAGTCATTAGAAGCTCTTGTGTATCTCAAATCCATGAATTTCTCATTCAATAAACTCAGTGGAGAGATTCCCAGAAGCGGTCCTTTTGCAAATGTCACCAGTCAATCTTTCATGTCAAATGGTGCACTCTGTGGTGACTCCCGGTTTAATGTAAAACCATGTCAAACCAAATCTACGGAGAAATCAAGAGGAAAAAGAGTGCTTATAGGTTTATGTATGTCATTAGGGATTGGATTACTCCTTGCATTGGCGGTTGGATTTGTGGTGTTAAGATTGAGAAAGATAAAGAAGAATACAGGTCAAGCAGATGTGTCTCTAGGAAAAGAGCATGAAAGAATTTCCTATTATGAACTTGAACAGGCAACAGAAGGATTTGACCAAAGCAACTTGCTTGGTAATGGGAGTTTTAGCATGGTTTACAAAGGGATACTTAAGGATGGTACTCTTTTGGCAGCAAAGGTATTCAATGTGCAATTGGAAGGTGCATTCAAAAGTTTTGATATGGAATGTGAGATATTCCGGAACCTTCGCCACAGAAATCTGACCAAAGTCATAACAAGTTGTGCCAACCTTGATTTCAAGGCCCTGGTGTTGGAATACATGCCCAATGGGACACTTGATAAATGGTTATACTCTCACAACTTGTTCTTGAATTTATTGCAGAGATTAGATATAATGATTGATGTTGCATCTGCAATGGACTATCTCCACAATGGCTATTCAACACCTGTGGTGCATTGTGACTTGAAGCCAAGCAATGTCTTGCTAGATCAAGAAATGGTTGGTCATGTCAGTGATTTTGGCATTGCAAAATTGTTAGGTGAAGGAGAGACTTATGTTCAAACAAGGACAATTGCAACCATTGGATATATTGCTCCAGGTATATTAGAAGTTTTACAAGTATTTTGATATCGTTTAAATACTCCAAACAATTCCTTCCCCTAGATATAGATTATTACTATCACTTTTATTATAATCATTTTTTACCATGATTGTAGAGTATGGACAAGATGGAATAGTATCCACGAGCTGTGATGTTTATAGTTTTGGCACCCTGATAATGGAGACGTTCACAAGAAAGAGGCCAAGTGATGAAATATTTACCGGAGAATTGAGCATACAACGTTGGGTTAGTAATTCCTTCACAAGTGGAATTCATAAGGTGGTGGATTCTAATTTGGTACAGCCAGGGGATGAACAAATTGATGCAAAGGTGCAATGTTTGTTATCTATGATGGAATTATCTTTGAGCTGCACTTTAGTGGCACCTGATGCAAGAATTAGCATGAAAGATGCTCTTTCAACACTGAAAAAGATTAGGCTACAGCTTGTCATTAGTCGGCACTAGGTGGAATCAGACCGTCTACTCTTGTATGTTAGTATTTGATTACCTATGCCAGTTACCTAAGTGTGTTTAATCAAGGTTGTAAGAAGCAATTAGTTTGTTGATGTATGTTTTTTTGATGATGTATGGAAGTCGACAATAAGAAGTGTATGATTGTTGTCTTATCACAAATGAGAAGCAATTACTTAAGTTTTCTTGATAAGTTCTCTTATCGAAACGTTTATTACCATCAACACATCATCAATTACCACATATTCTTTAGTTGCCACCACCAACACCGCCAACTGCTAACATCAACCAACTCCAGCATCACAATCATCACCATCAACCGTCGTCACTCTGCCAATCATGACAACACCAACCACCTCTACTATCACAATCATCATTACTAGGCACTAACACCAACCATCTCTACTATTACTAGGTAACATAAATGTTTCATTATTTTTATCAAATAGTAATTTTATTTTATTTTTAAAATCCAATATTTAATAACTTTTTATTGACATCTCATGGCTTTTTCACTTCTATATATATATATATTTCCCTAGATGCTACTGAAGATTGTCCTGGCAGAAATGATGCGTTCTATATTGTCAGGATTCAACATAAATTAACTAGTCTTTGGAGAAAAACATAATAGGATATTGAGTCATACATGAAGCTCTAATCTTCTACAAAAAGTATTTCCCAGAAAATGACCAATACGACCATTAGCCTTCAATCACATTCTCTGAGGGCGCTCTTAGTTCTTGGACCGAATGGAAAGATGGCTTACACGATTAAAATAACAGAAGATAAGGTCACTCTACAGTAACAACTAAAGAATAGCAAATTAAAAACAAAGGGATATATACAAAGGCCAACCAAATTTGAGAACTTTTTGGACTCATTTACATACTAAGGCTTCTATGGGTGGAGTTTATAATGCACGAACAAAGACAATACGTGCATGAATGCAAGCTGATAAGAGATCCTTCATTCACTATTACAAAAACTAGAACATAAAATTACTACTTACAACAACCAATGTGCAGATTAATATTTCCATACAATCCAAGGTGCATTCTTTAGCATGATTTTGCAAAAAAAAAAGCAACTTAGTGCACCAAATAAATGGAACAATTGCATTCAAAGGGTTTCCTCGTGTTTGCAAAACGGGAAAAAAAAATCACATGGATAGAAGGCAGTATAAACTATAGGTCAAATAATTTCTTGATATCCATAGCGCTCAGACCTTTTCCGGTTTTAACTTTAAAACAACCTGATCAAATGTGCCTCTAAGATGCTCGCAGATAAGCATTAGATCCTGACATGAATCATTAAATACCTCCCTTGCTGGATCCCCTTCAATAGAAGACCACTAAAAGTTGCAGAAAATCTTGATGTACCAAAACTCAAACAGAAATCCACAACATTTCTCAGAATAGAAGTGTATAAACATATGGAAGCATAAAAAGACTATTGCAAATTGTTCCAAAGGATTTCCAAGCGGTCCTATCATACGATGTATAATACCCAAGGGTGTGGCTTAGTAGTCAATGAAGTATGTTGAGAACCATGAGGGTTCAAATCCCAGCAGACGTAAGGCCGACATGTCTTCATCCCAAAATAAGTAGATGCAGAATCTCTTTGAAAGGTAACTTGAATTAGTAGTCGGACTGTGAACCATTGTCACTCGTTAGGCCTACAAAAAAAACTAGGTGATTTTTTCCCATCTGTCCTAACCTAGGTGGACAGAGGTACCAATACCTGTTGCTGGTGGAAGTTGACAACTGACAGGTATTCCGTGGAATTAGTCGAGATGCGCTTAAACTAGCCTGGACACCACCGTTATCAAAAAATAAAATTATCATACAATGTACATAGCATGTTGTAGAAATATCTAACAACACAATCTACTGCATGAACCAGATCAAATAAGCTGAAAGAAAAACGCGAATTTTTAATGGGAAGGGCATCACAATATTCTCCAACAAAGCCAACTAGCCAGAAAGTCCAACAAAGTTCATGATGAAAGTTTTAGCCAACATCAAGCATGTTATGTTAACATGGAAGCAGGATGCCTCTTAAGAAAAAAGAGAGAGGGAGAGGGGGGAGCGGCAGACAGACCATGCAACAACATTAACATAAGATCAGTGGAATGTAACAAAATGAGATAAGGAGGCTATCTATATTACGAGTTGAGTAATAATCTTCAAGCAAAATTCTAGAAGATAGTTTATATTAGTACTTGCACACCCAAAGTTGCAAGTGTTTGTAGATCCAAATCTCACAATCATTTTGAGGCGAAGGCCAACTATGTTTCAGGATTGCAGGCATCAGAAAATCCTTGAATTGTCGACTCTGGAGCATCTCATCATATTACTGTTGAACCTCACAACTTGAAGGCATACAATTGCATGGAGCAGGTCTCCATGGGTGATGGTAACAAAATCCCAATAACTCACGCTGGTTCAACTCAATTACATGCATCAAATAATGCTTTCAAACATTCTAATACTCTATGTGCTCTTACCATTAAACGCAACTTACTTTCAGTTTCTAAATTTTGTCAAGATAATTTAAGTTATTATCAGCGCATTAGTTACTGCTGTACAGTTATTAAATAGAATTAGTTAATTACTATTTTATTAGTCATTAGTTACTGTTGATTTTTACCATTAGTTTACTGTTGGTCCTTTACTATTTTAGTAGGTCTCTAGCAGTGTTTAGGATTAGAAATATCTCTCCATTTTGTGGAATTAGCTTAGGAAATTGTTAAACTATCGTGTATATATTTCCTGTATTCCAGCAATAAGAATCTTTCCCTGGCACATAATAGACTAGAAGGGTCCATTCCAGATTCATTTGGAAAAATGTTAGCATTGGAATTCTTAGATTTGTGCTATAACAATCTTAGTGGTGAAATTCCAAAGTCATTAGAAGCTCTTGTGTATCTCAAATCCATGAATTTCTCATTCAATAAACTCAGTGGAGAGATTCCCAGAAGTGGTCCTTTTGCAAATGTCACCAGTCAATCTTTCATGTCCAATGGTGCACTCTGTGGTGACTCCCGATTTAACGTAAAACCATGTCAAACCAAATCTACGGAGAAATCAAGAGGAAAAAGAGTGCTTATAGGTTTATGTATGCCATTAGGGATTGGATTACTCCTTGCATTGGCGGTTGGATTTGTGGTGTTAAGATTGAGAAAGATAAAGAAGAATACAGGTCAAGCAGATGTGTCTCTAGGAAAAGAGCATGAAAGAATTTCCTATTATGAACTTGAACAGGCAACAGAAGGATTTGACCAAAGCAACTTGCTTGGTAATGGGAGTTTTAGCATGGTTTACAAAGGGATACTTAAGGATGGTACTCTTTTGGCAGCAAAGGTATTCAATGTGCAATTGGAAGGTGCATTCAAAAGTTTTGATACGGAATGTGAGATACTCCGGAACCTTCGCCACAGAAATCTGACCAAAGTCATAACAAGTTGTGCCAACCTTGATTTCAAGGCCCTGGTGTTGGAATACATGCCCAAAGGGATACTTGATAAATGGTTATACTCTCACAACTTGTTCTTGAATTTATTGCAGAGATTAGATATAATGATAGATGTTGCATCTGCAATGGACTATCTCCACAATGGATATTCAAAGCCTTTGGTGCATTGTGACTTGAAGCCAAGCAATGTCTTGCTAGATCAAGAAATGGTTGGCATTGCAAAATTGTTAGGTGAAGGGGAGACTTTTGTTCAAACAAGGACAATTGCAACCATTGGATATATTGCTCTAGGTATATTAGAAATTTTATAAGTATTTTGATATCGTTTAAATACTCCAAACAATTCATTCCCCTAGATATAGATTATTACTATCACTTTTATTATGATCATTTTTTACCATGATTGTAGAGTATGGACAAGATGGAATAGTATCCACGAGCGATGATGTTTATAGTTTTGGCACCCTCTAATGGAGATGTTCACAAGAAAGAGGCCAAGTGATGAAATATTTACCGGAGAATTGAGCATACAACGTTGGGTCAGTAATTCCTTCCCAAGTGGAATTCATAAGGTGGTGGATTCTAATTTGGTACAGCTAGGGGATGAACTAATTGATGCAAAGATGCAATATTTGTTATCTATCATGGAATTAGCTTTGAGCTGCACTTTAGTGGCACCTGATGCAAGAATTAGCATGAAAGATGCTCTGTCAACACTGAAAAAGATTAGGCTACAGCTTGTCAATAGTCGGCACTAGGTGGAATCAGACCGTTTACTCTTGTATGTTAGTATTTGATTACCTATGCCAGTTACCTAAGTGTGTTTAATCAAGGTTGTAGGAAGCAATTAGTTAGTTGATGTATGTTGTTTTGATGATGTATGGAAGTCAAAAATAAGAAGTATATGATTATTGTCCTATCACAAATGAGAAGCAATTACTTAAGTTTTCTTGATGAGTTCTCTTATCGAAACGTTTATTACCATCAACTACCATCAACACATCATCAATTACCACACATTCTTTAGCTACCACCACCAACACCGCCAACTACTAACATCAACCAAATCCAGCATCACAATCATCACCATCAACCGTCATCATTGTGCCAATCATGACAACACCAACCATCTCCACTATCACAATCATCATTACTAGGCACTAACACCAACCATCTCTACTATTACTAGAGAACATAAATGTTGTTAGAAAATGAGATATTTCTAGATGGTTTTTGTTTAATGGTTCTTTTTAAATATTATGTTTAGTATGTAAAGGAATGGTAGTCCTTGTTTTATGGAATATGTTTTGTAAGAAAGTCAATAGTGGTTGGATATATATGGTCCTCTAATAACTTTGAAAAAGTTTATGTAGATATATGTGTGTATGCCTTTTTGAAATTTGATTATGAATGATAAAAACCTTGCTGCTGAAGCTTTTTTTTTTGCTCTATAGTTTCAAGTTCTAACAGTGATATTAGAGCCCTTCTTCTTAAGGGATCTGTGAAGGCAAAGAGCTGAGCAGCAGTAACATGGCATCCACCAGCTTCTTGGGTGCAGGCTCTCCTATGTTTACAGGAGAAAATTATCACATATGGGTGATAAAGATGAAGGCTTTTCTCAAAGCTCTTAGTCTATCGGAAACAATTGAAAGTGAAGATGATCCTCTTCCACTTGGACCAAATCCAACAGTTGCACAAATGAAGATTTATGAAGATGCGAAGTCAAGGAAACCAAAGGCTCTTACATGTCTTCATTCAGCACTTTCATATGTGATTTTCACAAGAATAATGGCTTGTGAAACACCTAAAGAAGCATGGGAGAAGCTAAAAGAGGAGTTTGACGGAAGTGACAGAGTGAAGGCCGTCAAACTCTTAACTCTCAAAAGAGAATTTGAGATGTCAAGGATGAAAGAAGAAGATACTGTGAAAAAGTATTCTACAAAACTTGTGGAGATTGTTCACAAAATAAGGCTATTTGGTGAAACCTTTCCAGATTCAAAGGTGATGGAGAAGATGATGATAAGCTTACCAGCAAGGTTCGAGTCCAAGATTTTAGCAATAGAAGAATCTTGTGATTTGAAGACTTTATCTGTGACAAAACTTATTAGCAAGTTGCAAGCCCAAGAACAAAGATCAAGTATAAGAGATGAAGAAGTAGCAGAAGTGGCATTTCAGGCACAACATAAAGGCAAGCAGCCTGTGAAGGACAATAGAAGGATGGAAGGAGATAAAGTAGCAAAGGGAAAACCATGGAAGGAATCTTCAAAGAAAGGGAAGCTTCCACCTTGCAGCCATTGTAAAAGAACCAATCATCAAGAAAAAGACTGTTGGTTCAAAGGAAAGCCAT
>JAGDQO010002423.1:0-22136 GCA_018342035.1 Solanum appendiculatum | reverse complement strand
GGAAAGGAAGTTGTACCCTACCTGAAGGCCGATCGCGCGCGCTCTAAATCACTCTGTCGGAGCTTTTCCCTTCCGAACGCCTCAGACTGCTGCCACACTATCAAAAATAGAATCACAGTATCAATACGACCGTTTAGACACTAAAATCATCAAAATCGAAGACAGACCAATTTGGAGTCAAAATAGAGAAATGTGGGACCCGCTCTGGATTTTCTGGAATTGACTTCATGAAGAGGTCCCAAATCCTTCCCCGAACTTGTATTCCAAAATGGAACACCCATCGGGGCTCGAATCAGCTCCATGCAATCAAAACAAGAAATGCAAAACTTTACACAAATAAGCTTAGGATATCAACTTACGCCTAGAATTCATGGATATCGAGGTACACCGAACACAATCTGACCACCAACCCACGAGCCAACAAGTTTCCGAGCACCTGGGACTTCGAATCGACAAAAACTGATAAAAGATTAAGGAGATATGAATTTTTGAACTTATAATCCAAATGACTTCGACCTCAACTTATATAACCACAGCTAGACGCTGACCTCTATGAACGCGCCCACTCACCCGCGAATGCGGAGGGAAAACAAGCAACACTCCGCAAACGCGGAGGCAAAGGATCCACATCTCTGTGAACGCGGAACTCATCCGCGAACGTGGAGAAGAAGACTCCCCAGACCTCTTAGACTTCCGCGAACGCGGAGACCTATCCGCGAACGTGGAGAAGGAGATCTCAGATCTCCATAAACGCGAAGCCAGGCCCGCGAACAGGAGAAGATAGGCCCACACCTCCATGAACGCGGAGCCCATCCGCAAACGCGGAGCCCATCTGCGAATGCGGAGAAGGTATAGGTCTGCAACAGCAGCTGTGCACCAGCTGAGAACTTGGCTTCCAAATTCTCTGACTGGGTGCTCGAAATTCGTTCAGAACCCCATGCACACAAACGAGATATGCTACCCCATCAAATTTGACGTTTCGGACTCAATGTCGCAGTCAAAATTCCCATACGAGGTCGTTTCGACAAAAGGTACGTCCCACACCCAAAGCGCCATTTTTGCCAACTTTAACAAAGGGCCTTAGAATTGGATCAGAAGTCCCCGAAAGCGCTCGAATAGTCATTCTAGACCGAACTCGGCATTTCGAAACTAACCGCGCTGATGGAATTTTCATCCGAGTGCGTTTACCAAGAATGTTGACCAAAGTCAACTTCAAGCCAAATTTCAAAGGCTAAAGAGCCAATTGTCCCCAAAGTCACACCGAAAGCCTCGAGAGTCGTGCCAACCATGCTTCTAGTCTAAATTGGCCGCTCTGGAGTTGATGGAACCATCAGAATTCCCATTTGAGGTCGTTTACCTCAGGTTGTGACTGAAATCAACTTTTCAAGGTCCAAAAGCTCCAAAACATGAAAACCGACATAAAAACCAAACGAATGACCAGGCGACCGAACAGTCAGTGCTAGCAAGTCATAAATGACTTTGGATCGCTACAGGAATGCTCTAAACAACAGGAAGAAGGCATAAGCATAGAAATGATCTGGAGGGTCATTACAACAACGGCTCCAACAATACATACTGCACCACCGCCGCCGCCACCTCCACCGCCATCTTCTTCAAGCGGTGATGTTCCCGAGTTTGATTGATGGATAGGGTTTCTTAAGTCGTTGGATGTGAAGAAGAGTACAAGTAGTATTAATGATAGTGAAGTAGTCTTACAAAAATACTTCCCTGTTGAAGAAAATATTTTGATGGAAAATTCAATGGTGTTTAGTAGTCAATTACAAGAGGGATTAAAGAAGGATTCAACTAATAATCTTATAGATGAGTGGTTAATAGTCCCTACAGTTGATGATGATAATGGAGTAATTGAGCTTTAATTAAGTTAGAACCTAGAGGTAGTTGGAGAAAAACCATTGTAAGTTGCTTATTTCTTGATCAGTTTTGTAATTTTTGTATGTTTAATCATTTATTTATTTACTATGAAAAGTGGTTAGTGACTATTTTATGTAATTCTTCCTTATTTTGTTGCCTAATCAACAATGCTAGGATACAAACCAATGTTCACCTACTAGTTTCTCGACACGTGCATTGCACGTGTAAATATGCATAGTCATGTATTAGCTGTGTAAAATAATTTCAACATAATCAAAGCATTTTTTTGATTAAATATTTATATATAAAAGAATAAAGTACATGTTTTTGTGATAGATTAATATGAATTATCGTATAATGACTTGTTTTTCAAGATCAGTATCATCGGAATCTTCAAAGATGAAGAATAATTTTTTTATCAGATGCATATTATTTTTATTTATTTTGCTTTAATGAGTATAAAATGTAATAAAACATGTCTTATCTAATTTTTTATTAAATGATCTTCGTGGTGTATCTTCCTATCGACAAAATAAATTGACACCTACCACAAATCAGCATACCAAAAATCTAGAGAGAATTTAAACTAAAAATAACTCATACTTCCCTTGTCATAATTTATGTGAACTTTTTTTTCTTTTTTGAAAATTAATTTGACTAATTTTTGAAGGAAAATTGTAATAGATCAACTCAATGATTTTAACCTTAAATTTAGATATTCAAAGCTACAGAAAAATAATAATCATAAATTACATATTTTCTCATACATATATGATTAAAAATATATTTAAGAATATATATCAAATTTAAATAGTTTAAATCATGACGAACTAAAAGCCCACGTAAGTTGAGAAGAGGATATTCTTGACCTCACAATCTTTAACCTTGTCCATGACCTTAGACCTTACTACATTTGTAATAAAATTTAAGTATTTTTCTTTCCAATTAAAAATTTTACCTACAAAATCCGTTAACCTTTTTGATCCGTATTTTACCCATGCACACCTAATAATTTCCCCTTTTTGGCCTAGTTGTCATCCACCGTGGCATTTGACATGTACTTAGGCTCCATGTCATTCACAACATGTAGATTCTATCCAAAATCATTCACTGGTTAACAAAGAACTTGCACGGACAATTTGATATGGAACAAGAAATATGGAGCTGATATGATTGAAATAGTTACCAGCAAAACAATATAATATCATCCAATCATAGTCCCATAATTTCATAAAAAAAACCTAGAGAAATCTCACCCAATCTGATATATATATTGAGATGAAATGGAGCAGCAAGATTACCTAAATTTTTGCAAATTTAGACCTTGACTTGCAGTGCTTTAAGGGCTTGAATTATCCTTCAAACTTGACTTTGAAAGAGGAGGATTTCTTCAAGAATCCTAGGAATAATGTGAGGCAGATGCTTGAAGTTGAGAGGTGAACAAATAAAGCTTGAGAGAACTCATAGAAATATGTATGTAAATAATGAGAGAACATCAGCCAAGTCATAGGCTTAAAACAATCTCAGCCGCCCCTCCTTTTCTCTTTATTTTGGGCCACAAAAATGGCTAAGTAGGTGATGCACCTGCTTGGCCCTTTGTGCTGGTCAAGGAGTCCAACTAGGTGATGCACCTACTTGGTCCTTTTGGCTGGTCATTAAGAGTTAGTAGGTGAAGCTAGTAGGCGAAGCACATAAGTGAAGCAAGTAGGTGAAGCACTTAGGTGAAGCACATAGGTGAAGCAAGTAGGTGAAGCACATAGGTGAAGACATAGTCCAAGCACATCGGTGAAGCTAGTAGGTCATTTATTTGATTCAAATTTTCATTTCTGACCAAATCATTCATTTTAATCTTATCTTAGCTCATTGTATATATACTTGAACCCTTGGTCTTTATGCTCGATTACGACCTCATTCTCCTAAATAATAATAGGTTCGTCGATGTGAACTTAGTCGTACAAACGATGTGGGACATGGGGTGTTACTGTAACACCTCGAATTTGGAAAAAGCCTCGGCGGGCAGGTCTAGTACTCAAAATGGACCCTGGAACGCTCCATGGATCCCTAGACGGACCATGAAGGGGACCACGGTCCGTTTGGGCAGTCGTGATGAGTTTCAAGAAGTTGCCTCAGGCCGGGGTCACTTGATGGTGACCCATACCGTCTGTGGAGGACGTGACAGTTCGTCAAGTGAGTCATGAAAGACTCTTAGTTGGGAAGGGTTCTCCCCTAGTTACTAGAAAAGGGATCACAGAAGTCTAAACGGCCCGTGAAGCCCTACAGGGTCCGTGCATGGGGTTTGTCAAACTTAGTGATTAGGGTCAACTTCAAACGATCATATGTTTTAGCTCAAAATGAATTAGGTGGCCCATGATCTATCAAATTAAGGGTATTTTAGTCTTCTTTCCAACGCCAACGAGTTTGGTCCATTTGAAGTTCGGAGTAAAAGGTTATGCCCTTTTTAGTGGAACACTGTCAGGTTGATAAATCTTCACGACTTGCTTGACGGGCAGTGATGGCTTTGACAAGCCGTTTTGATTTCCTTGAAGCCATTTCGGTAGTTTTTAAGTCAGGGGCTATTGGGTCTTTTCCCAATTGTTTTAACTCGATACTACGCCATTTTGTCTTCTACCCTAAGCCTTATATAATGATTTTACCCCCAAAATCACCCAATTCAATTCATTCTCTCAAATTCCAAAAGATTGACCAAGTTCATCCTTCCCAAATATTTCTCTCTCTAAGGAAGAAGAAGAAGGAGTCAAGTTAGGGTTTCAAGATAAAGTCTCCAATTCTCCAATTGCTTAAGAGCTTTGAACCCCGAGGTATGTTAGCATTCACCATTGGAGCCCTTTCCTCCATTGGGTCCCTAGTTTTCTTCAATTTTCAAGGTTCAATTTCCCTAAATTGAGTTAGGGTTTTGATCAATTCTTATGGGTTCTTCAATTATGATTCCAATTGTTGATTTTTAGATTCTTAGTGCACGATCTAGCGTGATAAAGTAATTTAGTGCATCATTTAGCGTAATTTATATGATTTGAGTAGAAATTGTTTGAGCCCATGCATGTGCCATGATTCCTAGTTATGAATTCATGATGAAGTATGATCCATGCATTTATGAACTTATGTATTTGATGAAAATATGCATGATTCTAGTTTATTGCATAATTCTAAGATGAATTGACATGTACCCATACTAGATCATGATTTATGAACATGTGAGTAGCTTGCATAAGAGATGCATGTATACGAATAGCTTGCATAAGAGATGAATGTTTCATGAGAATTATGATTATAATTTACTAGGGTGCATACAGATGATGGCATCCATGAGTTGTGAAAAGGTTTTCTTCACAATAAGCTAAGAGTATGAGTGTGAAAGGTTTTCTCACATAAATTAGGGTTCATATGGTTGAAAGGTTTTCTCACCTATGAATCGATTAGGAGCTATTCTAATGACGTAAGCTTGGGCAAGCCCATGGTTATTGAAACGTCTTGATATGATCTTAGCTTGGATTTGGTAACCCTAGATGTACCTCTTCCTTGGTTAAAATATGAATAAGCTTAATTGACTATTCATTGGAATTTTACTCAGCACCGGGCGGGCTTTTGGGATGAAGGTTTTCGTTTAGCGTCCGTGGACCTTTAGTAGAAATTCCTAAGTCCCATAACTATGTGCCTCATAGGTTTTGTCTCCAATAGACACATAGCTAGTGGATCCATGTAAGCTACAGATTTATGGTCCTTACCTTAGCAAGTTGGACACCCCTTCTAGTGATGTGGGGTAGACATCACTCCCTTGTTCGGTGTGGGGCAGACACTGGATTCCATGTTATAGATCACATGGCCTATGTCGGTTAAATGTAAAAATCCCATAATAATAAACTAGGGTACTAGAAGTATCTCACGAGACAAGACTTATGATATGACTAGGTTGCATTGACCATGTTTATGCATTTAGTTTCTAACCCTATTGTCACATGATTTAGTTGTTCATTGCATGTTCATGATGATATCTTACTAGCATGATTTCCTATATGAAAGCATCTCATTGGCATGATTTACGTGATTACATGCATTTGCTTCATACTTAGTATATTCCACGTACTAATGCATACTTGTGCCTACATTCTCTTATAATGTAAGGTCAGATAGTCATCCTCCGCACTCTCGTGGTTAGTTGTTTTTAGAGTTCGAGCTTTCAGCCTTGGTGAGTCCTCATGCTTCGGGGACTAAGAGACTTTATTGCTTTTCTTTACTTTTTGGTTTTAGACTTGTATATGATGTACGGGTTACGTCTTGATCATTCTATTGTATTAGATGGCTTTTGAGACATAGTCAAGACTTCCGCTTGTAAACTCTTTATTTTTATGAGATTGTCTATTTCTTTTACTCATTTTGTCTTTACCTTATGTATATGCATGCTAAGTGGTTTGTGTGGGGCCTCTCGGGGTCCTATATGCCATGTCACGTCTAGAGGGTACATTTGGTCATGACAAACTTGGTATTCAGAGCCAAAGGTTTTAGAAAGATCCTAGGATGTCTCAAAGCCACGTTTAGTAGAGTCTTGTTCACAAGTGTGAAGCGTGCCACATTTATGAATAAGAGGGTACAAGATGTTAGGAAATTCCACTTCTTTCATATTCTAGAATCGTGCTTTAGAGTTTAACTCTATACGCTCCTCTCCTAATCCATGTCCTACGCTTTTTCAAGCTATGGCACCTAGAAGAGCTTTTGTAAGGAGGAACGCAAATGAGAATGTGGAGCAAGAGGCTAACCAAGTCTCGGCCGCTCCTTTGGCCGAAGAGATTACTAATGCGGAGTTTCGAGCCGCTTTCCACGCATTGGCCCAAGCCGTGAAGGCCCAAGACAATAGAGAAGTTGTGGTCCCCGTGAACCCACATGTGGGTACGGCGGCGGCAAGGGTGAGAAATTTCACAAGGGTGAACCCTCTGGAATTCCACGGCTCCAAGGTGGAGGAGGATCCACAAGAGTTCATTGAAGAGGTTTACAACATTTTGATGATCATGGGAGTGACGCCGGAAGAGAAGGCGGAATTGGCCGCTTACCAATTGAAGGGTGTGTCCCAAGTGTGGTTTAACCAATGGAAAGGTGAGAGGGCTAGAGATGCGGGTCCTCTTGAATGGGAGAAATTTAATGAAGCTTTTCTTGATCGATTCTTTCCACTTGAGATGAGAGAGGCTAAGGTCCTCGAGTTCATTAAATTGAAGCAAGGTGGTACGAGTGTCAAAGAATATGCATTGAAGTTCACTCAATTGTCAAAATATACGCCTTCTTTGGTGGCTGATTCAATGGCAAAAATGAGTAAGTTTGTATCGGGGGTGTCCGACTTGGTGGTCAAGGAGTGTAGGACTGCCATGCTTATTAAAGAAATGGATATTTCACGGTTGATGGTACATGCACAACAAATCGAAGAAGAGAAGCTAAAGGAGAGGTCTAAAGTGGCAAAGAGGGCTAGGACCGGTGATGGTGACTTCTCAAACCAATGACTGAAGGACATGACCGTTCTAAGTTTCGACAAAGGTTTTCGAACCAAGGGAATGCTCCTATGCCTAAGTTTTACAAGATTAGGGTGTCTAACCCTAAGCCTCAGGGAGGCAATGGTGGTGGTGATAGGACTCAAATTCCCCCATGTCAAAAGTGTGGGAGGAAGTATGAGGGGAGATGCTTAGCCGGATCGGATGGTTGCTTCACTTGTGGCAAGAGTGGTCACAAAATGAGGGATTGTCCAATGAATGTTACAAAGGGGAAAGATGGTAAACAAGGTGCTCTTAGTCGTTGGGGTTCTAGTGTTCCCAAGCAAAACCAATTTTATGCACTCCAAACTCGCCAAGGGCAAGAAGGTTCTCCCGATGTGGCTACCGGTATGTTGAAAGTCTTCCATCTTGATGTATATGCTTTACTTGATCCCGGTGCTACTTTATCTTTTGTGACACCATATGTAGCTATGAGATTTGATATTGCCCCGGATGTGTTGTTAGACCCCTTTTGCGTCTCTACTCCTATTGGTGACTCTATTGTGGCTAAAAGAGTTTATAGGAAGTGTCCCGTTTCATTGTTCCATGGAGTCACCTATGTTGATCTCGTAGAGCTAGATATGATAGACTTTGATGTCATTCTTGGGATGGATTGGCTTCATTCTTGTTATGCCACGGTTGATTGTAGAACCCGAGTGGTTAAGTTTCAATTTCCTAATGAACGCGTCCTAGAGTGGAAAGGGGGAAATAGAATTGATTATTTAAGCGTTGATTAAACTGTTTTAATATTTTAATATGTATTTTGATATTATGTTCTTAATCTTGTTTCTATAACTGGTGTGAGGTGTTCATTCTTCTCTAAGTGTGTGAGGTAACCGAATAATACCCGGTTCATACGTTGGCTAGCCGAATTGAATAGGTCGTCAAGCTAGGAGAGCGTTTAGACCTTGTATGGTGATCCCGTAGCCAAGATAACTCTAGAGAAAGAACAGATGTAAAACCAAGAGAACCTTCCTTAGAAACTAAGATCTAGATCTTTAATATCTCTTTGCATATTATTATATTATTATTGTTTGATCATGCTTGAATTATCTGTTCATAGTTAATATAATTTTGTCTATAAGTCCTTAAGACAGTATCGTTTAAAAATGGAAACCAACCAGCATATTTTAAACAGTGTTAACCTATCTTCTCAAGCAACTAAGATTGCTAAACTTGAAAATGATCTTCAAAACTGGAATATACCAGAAGAACCTTTTAAAGCTATTTATCATTTAGGTAAATTTAATTTATTTGTGAATCACAATATTAAAACTTGTGAATCAACTGTTGCTATTAATAATTCTCTTGAAATTATTCGTTTGTTGAATGCTAACGATATTAATCGTTATAAAAATAAATTCAATTATTTGCATATTGGTTTAGTACAAGTTGCTGTTAAGCCCCTGTTCAGGAAAGGCTTAGATATTCCTATTTGTGTCCTCCTTAGAGATGATAGATTTCTTAATTTTGATGATTCTCTGTTAGGAGTTCTTCAAAGTAATCTAGCCGATGGCCCGGTTTACTTTAATTGTTATCCTAACTTTTCAATAGACATTAATGATCCTAATGTCATGGATTCTTTGACACTCAATGTCAAAACTAAAAATCTTAATAGCAAAGCCAATACTCGAGAAATAGCGATTATTTACAGAGTATATTATCGGCTTATGTCTACTACTCTTGCACCAAAGGCTCGAATTGAGAGCCAAAAGGGTGTAACAATGCTCATGGAGGCCAATCATGAGCATAGTTCAATATTCGTTCCTAGATTGATCAATTGGAATGACATTCTGTCTAACGACGAATGGCATTTTGATGCTATCACTCAACCTTTTTCCTCTCATTCAGAGAGATCTCGCATTGAAAGGGTAATTCAATACCCTGATGGTTCTATAGATCTTAAATTCCTTGAGAATTCTTTATCTAGAACTGCTTCTAGAAGAGCGTCTTGTTCGTCTGTCCCTTCAAGGATGGCTCCTATTTCGCCATCTGCCCCCTCAAGGACTGCTCCTCACCCACCATCTTCTTCAAAAACCCCGGAGGATGATGAGGAGGAAGAAAAACTTGTTCGCAGAAACAATGACAAGGGAAAAGTTACTGGTGTGGATTTTTCTGGAAATATACCCAAGGTCTATTATCAAGAAATCCCTGGTAGTCCTACAGCCAGTGAAATGGAACCCCCGCCAAGTCAAAAGGATGACATACCTGATCATTTAAAAATGCTCAAGTCTGAAAAGAATTTCATTCCTAATTCTCAGATTCTACAAGAATCTTGGACTCATGTTAGTAATCAAATCAACAGAGATTGGTATAAGGCTACTTATACTCTCAAAGAAAGAGAGAATTTTGCAAACTCTTGGATGTTGGATATGAAAAGAATCCAATGTGAAATAGATTTCTTCAAATGGTTTGAAATGACCAGCAAAATTGATAATCAGAAAGACTCTCTTAAAGTCATTATCAATAAATGGTATACTGCTTCAAACAAGGTTGTTGAAAGCATTACTCCTCCTCTTGAAGGAATAAATATCCCTATTTCCGGAACTATTATAAAAGCTTCCCCTTTTAAAATCCTTTCCTCAGAAAAGCCTTCTGTTATTGCTACTACTCTTGATATTAACAAGATTATAGAACAAAACAATTATACTAATCAAATTCTTCATGTCGTTTCTAGACAAATTGAAGACTCCAAAGAAAGAGCCTCTTTTTCAGGAAGGCCTATTCCTATATCTTCTACATACAGTAGTCAAAAAATAGACCCAAATCCTATATTCAAAATCAATGAATTTTCTCGAGAAAATTATCCTAAGCTCAAAAATACCTTTGATATTTCTGACAATATTTTGGATAAGATCAATGAGAAACTTGCTAATTTCTCTATATCTGATAAAGGTAGTAATGCTGCCACAACATCCGAAGAATTTAGAAGAGCTGTTATTGGTGGTAAGAAACTTGCTACTATCAGTGACAAAAATAATCTTGTCCAAAAACTCTCCAATGATAGATTTCATAACCGAAAAAACTATCATAAAAGACCTTCTTTCCCCGATGTTCAGTATGAAGAAAATGCTTTTCTTTCTACCTCCTCTCATGAAGGAAGCAGTATAACTGAATGGAATATTGATGGTCTAGCAGAGCATCAGATTTACAATAAACTCCATGAAATGGGAATAGCTATTACAACTTACAAAATAAGAAGCTCTTCTGACAGAGAAGCTTCTTCTATGATTGTTGCAGGATTCACTGGAATGTTAAAACATTGGTGGGATAACTATGTTTCAGAAGAAACTAAAGGAATTATCTATAATGCCCAAGCCACTGAAGTTGTTATTAAATTAGAAGGAACCAATGAAGTTCCTACTGAAGTGCGTAAAGAAGATGCTTGTGCTACTCTTCTATACCATATAGCAAAGCATTTTATTGGCGAACCCAAACTTTTCCAGGATAGGAGTCTCCAAATCCTTAATAATATCAGTTGTCCCTCTCTAGATGATTTTACCTGGTATAAATATAATTTTATGCAGAAGGTAATGATCAGACCAGATTGTCATTTAGACTTTTGGAAAGAAAGATTTGTTAGTGGACTTCCTCCACTCTTTGCTGACAAAGTTCGAACCAAAATACAAGATAGGAATGATGGAAAAATTCCTTATGATCAAATGACATATGGAGATCTTATTAGTGTTATAAACACTGTGGGATTAGAACTGTGTACAGATATTAAGTTGAAACATCAACTTAAAAAGGAAAAATCTTCTTCAAGAAGAGAATTAGGAAGCTTCTGTCAAGACTTCGGATTTATTTCACTTACTCCTCCTTCAAAAAAAATCAGAAAGGAAAGCAAAGAACATAAGAAAACTCATAGAAGTAAGTCTAGAAGAACTTCCGATAAGGATTACAAAAAGTCTTCTAAGAAAAGAAGAAAACATAAAGGATTCAAGAAATCCAAAGAGGATGTATGTTGGACTTGTGGAAAATCTGGCCATAGAGCTAGTGAATGCAGATCTGGAAAACAGAAGAAGATCAACAGTCTTGAAATAGACGAGGCAACAAAAGAAAAACTTTTTTCTATTCTTGAAGAACCTTTATCCGATTCTTCAAATAACTCTGCTGAATATAGCGACGAAGAAGATATCAACGTCGATTATGATTCAGATTCTAGTCAATCAGGAAAAGATTGCAATTGTACAGAGGCTTTCTGTGTTTGTGAAACTATTCCTCAAATCAGAGTCCTTAGTAACGACTCTAAAGAAGCTCTCTTCGACATTATCGAACATATTGATAATGAAGAAGCTAGGAAAAAAATATCTTGTAGAACTCAAGAATCTTATTCTCAACCAAAAGGAAAAGCCTAAAGCTCGTACTATGGTTGAACCTTTCAGCATGAAACAAATCATGAACAGGTTCGAAAGAAATGCTGAACCTACTATTTCTGATCTTCATAGAGAAGTTAAGACTCTCAAAGAAGAAATCAAAGACATTAAATCTAGACTTGGGAAAGTCGAAACTGATGTCATTGCTGATAGAATCCTCAAAGAGATTGATAAACAAAATCTCGATGAAGAAATAGAAGATATCCCTGAAAAGGATAACCTCGATTATCCTCCTTTCAATATTGATCTTTCTGTCACCCCTACTCATGATATCGCGACTACTTCTAGTCCAGGTATCACTGTTATCTCTTCTATTAGACCTCAGAGTCATCATATTCCTATTAGGATTGTTGTAAATAAAGATTTTGTCATTAACAAAATTGCTTTACTTGACAGTGGTGCAGATAGAAATTGCATTGTTAAAGGTATTGTTCCCACTAAGTACTTGGAAAAAAGTACTTCGAAATTATATTCGGCTACTGGAGAGTTGCTAAAAATTAATTATAAGCTTTCCAAAGCTCATATTTGCAACAACAATATTTGTTTAACAAATGATTTCATTATTACTGAAGATATCAATGAAGATATTATTCTTGGAATACCTTTTATCACTCAGATAAAACCTTTTGTCACTAATTTAAATGGTATTACTACTTCCATTCTGGGAAAAGAATTACATTTTCCTTTTGTCAAAACTCTTTCCCAAGATGAAAGTAATTTTATCAGAGAAAAAACGGTTTTCCGTATAAACTCTTTATCTCAGCATGTTAATTTTCTCAAAGAAGAAATTAAAATCAAAAAAATTGAGCAAATTTTAAAAACCCCGGAGATGGTTACTAAAATAGCCATTCTTCAAAAACAATTTGAAGATGAAATTTGCTCTGATTTTCCTAATGCCTTTTGGGAAAGGAAAAGACATATTGTTGAATTACCTTATATTGAGGGATTTAACGAACAGTCTATTACTACCAAGGCTAGACCTATTCAAATGAATCATGAAATGATGAATTTTTGTAAAATAGAAATTGATAATTTATTGAAAAATAAAATTATTAAAAATTCTAAATCTCCTTGGAGTTGCTCTGCTTTCTATGTTAATAATAGTGCAGAAAAAGAAAGAGGAGCACCTAGACTTGTTATCAATTATAAACCTCTTAATTCTGTTTTAAAATGGATTAGATACCCAATTCCTAACAAAAGAGATTTGTTAAAAAGAACTTATAAGGCTAATGTCTATAGTAAGTTTGATATGAAATCTGGGTTTTGGCAAATTCAAATTGCCGATAAAGATAAATACAAAACTGCTTTCAATGTCCCATTTGGACAATATGAATGGAATGTTATGCCTTTTGGTCTTAAGAATGCTCCCTCTGAATTTCAAAATATCATGAATAGCATTTTTAATGATTACAGTTATATGTCTATTGTTTATATTGATGATGTGCTAATCTTTTCCGATAATATTGATTCGCATTTTAAGCATCTTAATACTTTCTTCAAGATTGTTAAGCTTAATGGTTTAGTTGTCAGTGCTAAGAAGATTAAGCTTTTTCAAACTTCTATAAGATTTCTAGGTCATGACCTTTATCAGGGAAGTTATAAACCTATCTGTAGAGCTATTGAGTTCTCTTCCAAATTTCCTGATGAAATTATTGATAAAACCCAACTGCAGAGGTTTCTAGGTAGTTTAAATTATGTTGCTGATTTTATTCCTAAAGTCAGACAAGTTTGTGAACCTTTATATAAAAGGCTCAAGAAAAATCCTGTTCCTTGGGGAATTGATCAAACTCAGGCAGTCATAACTGTTAAAAAATTGGTCCAGAGTCTCCCTTGTTTAGGAATTCCTAATCCTAATGATTTTATGATTGTAGAAACAGATGCTTCTGATTTAGGTTATGGAGGAATTCTTAAACAAAGAAGTTCCTTAGAATCTCATGAACAATTAGTTCGTTTCACTTCTGGAATCTGGAATTCTGCTCAAAGGAATTATTCAACTGTTAAAAAGGAAATCTTGTCTATCGTGCTATGTATCACAAAATTTCAAGATGACTTAATTAATAAAGAATTTTTGTTAAGAGTTGATTGTAAATTGTAAATCAGCTAAAGAAATTTTACAAAAAGATGTTAAAAATCTTGTTTCAAAACAAATATTTGCTAGATGGCAAGCTCTACTATCTAGCTTTGATTTTCAAATTGATTTTATAAAAGGAGAAAATAACTCTTTACCTGATTTTCTAACTAGAGAATTTTTACAGGGAAAAAATGAGGCCTTTCAAGCCTAATACTCCTTCAAAAGAAGGAAAGCCAATGGCGAAACCATTCGTCTTACCTCCCTTAACACCGGCAAAAACCCCACAAAGACCGGTTTTTGATAATAGGTTCACATTATTAGCAGAATATCCTAAATTGCCTGCATTACCTCCACCCACTCCAACTACCAAGTTGATTCAATTAAGGCCAAATAGACCTTTACCTAATAAACCTTTCACTCAAGAAGCTTCAAGCTCCTCAGTACAGACTAAAAGTAGTTATGAAATGAAGGTTCCTGAATCCTTCGCTCAAGCAGTCAAACCTGAGTTACAAACTCCTAAGCAAGCCTCTCCTATTAAAGAAGAGAAATTTGAATTTGTAACTACTCAGATGTTACCTCTGCTAGCTATTGACAAGGATTATGAAAGCCTTGGAATTGATACTCTTATAAAACCTTGTTACTCTGATAACAATTTTGTTGAAACAGATTGTTCTTACAAAACGAGAAAGTTCTACGAAGCTATTCTGATAGATACTGAATCCATTGAGATTGAACATAACAGGGATGAACAAAATCCTAATTTCATAAGGTATTCCAGATTCACCATCAAAAGGATTTTATCTCCATTTGAATGGTTTACAGATCATTTGCATACCCCTATACCACTATCTATGCAGCATAGGCCTCAAACCTATAATTGGCATGATTATAAGTCAGCATGGTTTAATTTTATCTACTTAAGACCAAGACATACTTGGTTTATTAAGTATTGTCCACAAGTAATAAAAGCAGTTATTCCCAGATGGTTCTACGAATGGTGGAACATTTTTGGAGGAAATTTACAAATTTTACCTCAGCAGTTTCATGCTAGATTTAGTGAATTTCAGAGCAAAGAAGAGATTTCTACTCTTCCTGAAAACATCAAATTATGTAAATTCTTTATTCAGAAAAGAATTTCTTATATTATTACTTGGAACTTTACCAAGGTAGATATCGAGAAAATTCGTTTCTTATCAAAAGAAATTATGATCAAAGGATGGACTCCTAAGCCAACAGGAGTTAAATCTACAGTCAACACTGCAGGAATCAGCAGTAGTTCTACACCAAAATTATCCAAAGCAGAGTTAAAAGAAAGGCTCAAAAAAGCTATGGATAATCTTGAAGATTACACAGAGACTCAGATAATGCAGTTAATCAGTGATGCAGCATCATCTGGGAGCAGTAACGGGGACATGTGCGACCTTAAAGGAATTGCACAGTCATATGTGGACCCCTATTATGAATAGGATAATGGCTCTTGGAAAAAGCAGAGACCAAAGGTCGGAATTGCTTTATTCAAAGAGACGTTTTACTATTCCTAAAAGGAATCCCATATGCTTTATTCAAAAGCAAAAGGACCCATTGCTTTATTAAAAAGCAAAGTAAAGTCACCAACCGACAATGAAAAAGAATTGTCTTTTCAACTTTTGTAAAGAGGATTCCTTACTCTATAAAAGGAATAACTCTCTCACATTATCAGGCATCAGCTATTGTACCCAATACTGAAAACCTCTCTCTCTTATGTTTTTAATGCTTCCGCCTGTAGCTCTTTCATGTTGATGTTCATATAAATAAACAGTTTGTAAGTTTTTAAACTCTCTTTGTTAATCTTTCGTATAAATATTGTCGTATTTTACTAATACAACTTCGGAGGATTACCGCCGATCCGTTATTTAGGTAAATTTAATTTGTTTGTTAATCACAATATAAAAACTTGTGAATCAACTGTTGCTATTAATAATTCTCTTGAAATTATTCGCTTGTTGAATGCAAACGATATTAATCGTTATAAAAATAAATTTAATTATTTGCATATTGGTTTAGTGCAAGTTGCTGTTAAGCCCCTGTTCAGGAAAGGCTGAACAGTCTATTACTACCAAGGCTAGACCTATTCAAATGAATCATGAAATGATGAATTTTTGTAAAATAGAAATTGATAATTTATTGAAAAATAAAATTATTAAAAATTCTAAATCTCCTTGGAGTTGCTCTGCTTTCTATGTTAATAATAGTGCAGAAAAAGAAAGAGGAGCACCTAGACTTGTTATCAATTATAAACCTCTTAATTCTGTTTTAAAATGGATTAGATACCCAATTCCTAACAAAAGAGATTTGTTAAAAAGAACTTATAAGGCTAATGTCTATAGTAAGTTTGATATGAAATCTGGGTTTTGGCAAATTCAAATTGCCGATAAAGATAAATACAAAACTGCTTTCAATGTCCCATTTGGACAATATGAATGGAATGTTATGCCTTTTGGTCTTAAGAATGCTCCCTCTGAATTTCAAAATATCATGAATAGCATTTTTAATGATTACAGTTATATGTCTATTGTTTATATTGATGATGTGCTAATCTTTTCCGATAATATTGATTCGCATTTTAAGCATCTTAATACTTTCTTCAAGATTGTTAAGCTTAATGGTTTAGTTGTCAGTGCTAAGAAGATTAAGCTTTTTCAAACTTCTATAAGATTTCTAGGTCATGACCTTTATCAGGGAAGTTATAAACCTATCTGTAGAGCTATTGAGTTCTCTTCCAAATTTCCTGATGAAATTATTGATAAAACCCAACTGCAGAGGTTTCTAGGTAGTTTAAATTATGTTGCTGATTTTATTCCTAAAGTCAGACAAGTTTGTGAACCTTTATATAAAAGGCTCAAGAAAAATCCTGTTCCTTGGGGAATTGATCAAACTCAGGCAGTCATAACTGTTAAAAAATTGGTCCAGAGTCTCCCTTGTTTAGGAATTCCTAATCCTAATGATTTTATGATTGTAGAAACAGATGCCTCTGATTTAGGTTATGGAGGAATTCTTAAACAAAGAAGTTCCTTAGAATCTCATGAACAATTAGTTGGTTTCACTTCTGGAATCTGGAATTCTGCTCAAAGGAATTATTCAACTGTTAAAAAGGAAATCTTGTCTATAGTGCTATGTATCACAAAATTTCAAGATGACTTAATTAATAAAGAATTTTTGTTAAGAGTTGATTGTAAATCAGCTAAAGAAATTTTACAAAAAGATGTTAAAAATCTTGTTTCAAAACAAATATTTGCTAGATGGCAAGCTCTACTATCTAGCTTTGATTTTCAAATTGATTTTATAAAAGGAGAAAATAACTCTTTACCTGATTTTCTAACTAGAGAATTTTTACAGGGAAAAAATGAGGCCTTTCAAGCCTATGTTCTTTGCTTTCCTTTCTGATTTTTTTTGAAGGAGGAGTAAGTGAAATAAATCCGAAGTCTTGACAGAAGCTTCCTAATTCTCTTCTTGAAGAAGATTTTTCCTTTTTAAGTTGATGTTTCAACTTAATATCTGTACACAGTTCTAATCCCACAGTGTTTATAACACTAATAAGATCTCCATATGTCATTTGATCATAAGGAATTTTCCCATCATTCCTATCTTGTATTTTGGTTCGAACTTTGTCAGCAAAGAGTGGAGGAAGTCCACTAACAAATCTTTCTTTCCAAAAGTCTAAATGACAATCTGGTCTGATCATTACCTTTTGCATAAAATTATATTTATACCAGGTAAAATCATCTAGAGAGGGACAACTGATATTATTAAGGATTTGGAGACTCCTATCCTGGAAAAGTTTGGGTTCGCCAATAAAATGCTTTGCTATATGGTATAGAAGAGTAGCACAAGCATCTTCTTTACGCACTTCAGTAGGAACTTCATTGGTTCCTTCTAATTTAATAACAACTTCAGTGGCTTGGGCATTATAGATAATTCCTTTAGTTTCTTCTGAAACATAGTTATCCCACCAATGTTTTAACATTCCAGTGAATCCTGCAACAATCATAGAAGAAGCTTCTCTGTCAGAAGAGCTTCTTATTTTGTAAGCTGTAATAGCTATTCCCATTTCATGGAGTTTATTGTAAATCTGATGCTCTGCTAGACCATCAATATTCCATTCAGTTATACTGCTTCCTTCATGAGAGGAGGTAGAAAGAAAAGCATTTTCTTCATACTGAACATCGGGGAAAGAAGGTCTTTTATGATAGTTTTTTCGGTTATGAAATCTATCATTGGAGAGTTTTTGGACAAGATTATTTTTGTCACTGATAGTAGCAAGTTTCTTACCACCAATAACAGCTCTTCTAAATTCTTCGGATGTTGTGGCAGCATTACTACCTTTATCAGATATAGAGAAATTAGCAAGTTTCTCATTGATCTTATCCAAAATATTGTCAGAAATATCAAAGGTATTTTTGAGCTTAGGATAATTTTCTCGAGAAAATTCATTGATTTTGAATATAGGATTTGGGTCTATTTTTTGACTACTGTATGTAGAAGATATAGGAATAGGCCTTCCTGAAAAAGAGGCTCTTTCTTTGGAGTTTTCAATTTGTCTAGAAACGACATGAAGAATTTGATTAGTATAATTGTTTTGTTCTATAATCTTGTTAATATCAAGATTAGTAGCAATAACAGAAGGCTTTTCTGAGGAAAGGATTTTAAAAGGGGAAGCTCTTATAATAGTTCCGGAAATAGGGATATTTATTCCTTCAAGAGGAGGAGTAATGCTTTCAACAACCTTGTTTGAAGCAGTATACCATTTATTGATAATGACTTTAAGGGAGTCTTTCTGATTATCAATTTTGCCGGTCATTTCAAACCATTTGAAGAAATCTATTTCACATTGGATTCTTTTCATATCCAACATCCAAGAGTTTGCAAAATTCTCTCTTTCTTTGAGAGTATAAGTAGCCTTATACCAATCTCTGTTGATTTGATTACTAGCATGAGTCCAGGTTATCCTTTTCAGGGATATCTTCTATTTCTTCATCGAGATTTTGTTTATCAATCTCTTTGAGGATTCTATCAGCAATGACATCAGTTTCGACTTGGGGGTCGCACATGTCCCCGTTACTGCTCCCAGATGATGCTGCATCACTGATTAACTGCATTATCTGAGTCTACGGGGACATGTGCGACCTTAAAGGAATTGCACAGTCATATGTGGACCCCGATTATGAATAGGACATGATCAAACAATAATAATATAATAATATGCAAAGAGATATTAAAGATCTAGATCTTAGTTTCTAAGGAAGGTTCTCTTGGTTTTACATCTGTTCTTTCTCTAGAGTTATCTTGGCTACGGGATCACCATACAAGGTCTAAACGCTCTCCTAGCTTGACGACCTATTCAATTCGGCTAGCCAACGTATGAACCGGGTATTATTCGGTTACCTCACACACTTAGAGAAGAATGAACACCTCACACCAGTTATAGAAACAAGATTAAGAACATAATATCAAAATACATATTAAAATATTAAAACAGTTTAATCTAAGCTTAAATAATCAATTCATAAATTAATATAATTTTGTCTATAAGTCCTTAAGACAGTATTGTTTAAAAAAATGGAAAATAACCAGCATATTTTAAACAGTGTTAATTTATCTTCCCAAGCAACTAAGATTGCTAAACTTGAAAATGATCTTCAAAACTGGAATATACCAGAAGAACCTTTTAAAGCTATTTATCATTTAGGTAAATTTAATTTGTTTGTTAATCACAATATAAAAACTTGTGAATCAACTGTTGCTATTAATAATTCTCTTGAAATTATTCGCTTGTTGAATGCAAACGATATTAATCGTTATAAAAATAAATTTAATTATTTGCATATGGGTTTAGTGCAAGTTGCTGTTAAGCCCCTGTTCAGGAAAGGCTTAGATATTCCTATTTGTGTCCTCCTTAGAGATGACAGATTTCTTAATTTTGATGATTCGCTGTTAGGTGTACTTCAAAGTAACCTTGCCGATGGCCCGGTCTATTTTAATTGTTATCCAAATTTTTCAATAGACATTAATGATCCTAATGTCATGGATTCCTTGACATTGAATGTCAAAACTAAAAATCTAAATAGCAAAGCCAATACTCGAGAGATAGCGATTATCTATAGAGTATATTATCGGCTTATGTCTACTACTCTTGCACCAAAGGCTCGAATTGAGAGCCAAAAAGGTGTAACAATGCCCATGGAGGCCAATCATGAGCATAGTTCAATATTCGTTCCTAGATTGATCAATTGGAATGACATTCTGTCTAACGACGAATGGCATTTTGATGCTATCACTCAACCTTTTTCCTCTCATTCAGAGAGATCTCGCATTGAACGGGTAATTCAATACCCTGATGGTTCTATAGATCTTAAATTCCTTGAGAATTCTTTATCTAGAACTGCTTCTAGAAGAGCGTCTTGTTCGTCTGTCCCTTCAAGGATGGCTCCTATTTCGCCATCTGCCCCCTCAAGGACTGCTCCTCACCCACCATCTTCTTCAAAAACCCTGGAGGATGATGAGGAGGAAGAAAAACTTGTTCGCAGAAACAATGACAAGGGAAAAGTTACTGGTGTGGATTTTTCTGGAAATATACCCAAGGTCTATTATCAAGAAATCCCTGGTAGTCCTACAGCCAGTGAAATGGAACCCCCGCCAAGTCAAAAGGATGACATACCTGATCATTTAAAAATGCTCAAGTCTGAAAAGAATTTCATTCCTAATTCTCAGATTCTACAAGAATCTTGGACTCATGCTAGTAATCAAATCAACAGAGATTGGTATAAGGCTACTTATACTCTCAAAGAAAGAGAGAATTTTGCAAACTCTTGGATGTTGGATATGAAAAGAATCCAATGTGAAATAGATTTCTTCAAATGGTTTGAAATGACCGGCAAAATTGATAATCAGAAAGACTCTCTTAAAGTCATTATCAATAAATGGTATACTGCTTCAAATAAGGTTGTTGAAAGCATTACTCCTCCTCTTGAAGGAATAAATATCCCTATTTCCGGAACTATTATAAAAGCTTCCCCTTTTAAAATCCTTTCCTCAGAAAAGCCTTCTGTTATTGCTACTAATCTTGATATTAACAAGATTATAGAACAAAACAATTATACTAATCAAAGCTTAAATAATCAATTCATAAATTAATATAAATTTTGTCATGCCCTAGACAGTATATGTACTTAGCTGTAGTCGCGATATCATGAGTAGGGGTGACAGAAAGATCAATATTGAAAGGAGGATAATCGAGGTTATCCTTTTCAGGGATATCTTCTATTTCTTCATCGAGATTTTGTTTATCAATCTCTTTGAGGATTCTTACCACCAATAACAGCTCTTCTAAATTCTTCGGATGTTGTGGCAGCATTACTACCTTTATCAGATATAGAGAAATTAGCAAGTTTCTCATTGATCTTATCCAAAATATTGTCAGAAATATCAAAGGTATTTTTGAGCTTAGGATAATTTTCTCGAGAAAATTCATTGATTTTGAATATAGGATTTGGGTCTATTTTTTGACTACTGTATGTAGAAGATATAGGAATAGGCCTTCCTGAAAAAGAGGCTCTTTCTTTGGAGTTTTCAATTTGTCTAGAAACGACATGAAGAATTTGATTAGTATAATTGTTTTGTTCTATAATCTTGTTAATATCAAGATTAGTAGCAATAACAGAAGGCTGTTCCGGAAATAGGGATATTTATTCCTTCAAGAGGAGGAGTAATGCTTTCAACAACCTTGTTTGAAGCAGTATACCATTTATTGATAATGACTTTAAGAGAGTCTTTCTGATTATCAATTTTGCCGGTCATTTCAAACCATTTGAAGAAATCTATTTCACATTGGATTCTTTTCATATCCAACATCCAAGAGTTTGCAAAATTCTCTCTTTCTTTGAGAGTATAAGTAGCCTTATACCAATCTCTGTTGATTTGATTACTAGCATGAGTCCAAGATTCTTGTAGAATCTGAGAATTAGGAATGAAATTCTTTTCAGACTTGAGCATTTTTAAATGATCAGTTAATGAGGGTCCTCTTGATTGGGAGAAATTCAAGGTTGCTTTCCTTGATAGGTTCTTTCCCCTTGAGAAGAGGGAGGCAAGGGTGCTTGAGTTCATCAACCTTCGTCAAGGAAACATAAGTGTGAAAGAGTATGCTTTGAAGTTCACACAATTGTCTCGATATGCTCCTACTATGGTTGTCGATCCCAGGGCAAGGATGAGTAACTTCGTGTGGGGAGTGTCTGAATTGGTGGTCAAGGAATG
>JAGDQO010002422.1:0-18172 GCA_018342035.1 Solanum appendiculatum | reverse complement strand
AAGCATAATCAAGGGGGGAAATCGGGACTAAGGGAGCAAAAAAAGAAATGATACATAAATACCATAGATGAGTCAAGCTCAAGCATAATACACAACTTGTCCAACACCACCTCTAAACATGAGTACTTAGCGGGGGCCAAGACAAACTACCGGGCTCACCCTCATAGTCAAAACATAACTAGAAAGGAAAAGTTTATACATAGCAAAAGATCATGAGCAACGTCCCCGAAATGGAGGACTCACCAATAACCACTATAGAAAATCGTACTAGCCACGCGGAGGAGGATGGTCAAGCGGTGCTCCGGTCCCTACATGGTGACATCATGTAGGCATAGAGTATGCGTTAGTACATTTGAATGTACTAAGTATACGGGATGCAATGCAATGCTACATTAGATGGACATCATAGGGAAATGCATAATCATACCCGATAAATAGCATATTAATGAAATGATATGTATATTGATGCTTACATAAAAATCATATTTAGTGGGACGTAGTACATGTGTGGCGAGTGACCATCAATATAGTATTTCCAAGGTCTACCACCCCCTTGGAGAGGCGAAAGAGGTACAACCCCTCAATATGGTTACACGGGCCTACCACCCCCCGAGCTAGGGACCAAGGTACAAACCCCTCGATATGGTTATACGGGCCTACTACCCCCCGTACTAGGCAACCAAGGTACCAACCCCTCGATACGGTTATACGGGCCTACTACCCCCGTACTAGGCAACAAAGGTACCAACCCCTCGATACGGTTATACGGGCCTACTACCCCCCGTACTAGGCAACCCAAGTTACCAACCCTCGATACGGTTTATACGGCCTACTACCTCACCGTACTAGGCTTGGTCGACTCACAACACTATTTTAGGCCGAAAATTATATACATGTGTCCATTTCATCATCAATTTCAGTAAATTACTATAACCATCCGAACTTCATAGGACGATACTTGGACTTTCCCTTTCTAGAATTCTATAAATGGGCATTTTATCAAACACAGGTGGGCAATTGTTCATGTAAATGAAATCATGTATTTCAAGAATACTAAGTCCAACCAATTCCAAAATCCATATAAATCAGCCCACAACAACATACATATATATATCAACCTTCATAATTTGATTCATGGAAGCATGTAAACCATAAACATCACATAATAATTCCATTTCATGATAATATGCAAAATGGACCATAATAGGGTGTGTAGTAGTAATTCCATAATTCAAGAGTTCATAAATAATCATAAGGACCCATAAACTTGAAGTAGAAATAGAGGATAAATGGTTGGACTTGTGGAAAGGAAGGTTTCCACAATCAAACCCACATACCTCAACTTTGGAGAATCCTTGATGAAGATTGGAATGGAGAATCGAAGCTTGAGATTGAGTCTTGAATCCGGAATTAGAGCTTGAGATGTTTGAATTTGGTTGAAGATCTTGGTGGAATTTTTGGAGAGGGCTTAGAGAGTGTTTTTGGAGTTAAGAAAAATGACTAAGTATGGGACATATCCCCTTTTTATAAAAAAAAACGTCTCCAACCCGCCTAAAAAAAATAGCTCACTGGAAATTGCAAATCTGCACAGACAGGTTTTACGAAAATGGTCATAACTCCCTCATCCTAACTCGGAATGAGGTGAAACCAAGTGCGTTGGAAAGCTAACTCAAAGAGCTTTAATTTAATAGTTTGCAGCCCTTCCAGTTCCTTGTGTGCTAAGAGATATGCCCCTTTAAAGTTGACCCTCCAAATCGCAATTTTTTGCGATTTTTGAATTTTGATACGGTTGTTCTAAAATTCGGGTTAGACCCATTTCCCACTCAATTTGACCCCACAAATAAGAATATGAAGTCGAATTTCCGAAATCATGCACGGATTTTGAGATGTTTCCGAAGCACATTTTCGGGCATTTTTGGGGTCGTTTCAATAGCAGAGAATGCTGGAGGTAAAGCTAACTCATAAGCCACATCACCAACTGCCCTCAAAATCTCAAAAGGCCAAATATACTTATTTTTAAGCTTGCCCCGCCTCCCAAATCTCATCACGCCCTTCATGGGCGACACTCGAAAGAATACTCTATCACCCACGGCAAATATCAACGATCAACGCCTACGGTTTGCATAGCTCTGCTGTCTACTCTGGGCCACCCTGAGCCGATCCTGAATCAATCTCACATGCACAATGGTCTCCTGGAATAGATCCGTACTCCTCGGCCTAGGCTCAGTATACTTGAACCAACCAACTGGAGGACAACAACGCTTACCATATAAGGCCTCAAACGGGGCCATCTGAATGCTGGAATGTTAGTTGTTGTTGTATGCAAACTCCGCCAAATGCAAGAACTGAACCCACTGACACCCAAAATCCATAACATAGGCCCGCAACATTTCCTCAAGTATTTGAATAGTACGCTCCGACTGGCCATCTGTCTGCGGGTGAAAAATTGTGCTAAGGTCGACACGGGTGCCCAACTCCGCCTGAAACACCCTCTATAAGCTAGAAGTGAACTGCGAACCCCGGTCTTAAATAATAGAAACAGGAACACCATGAAGACGAACTAACTCCCTAATGTAGATACGGGCTAACCTCTAAGCACCGAAGGAAGAATGAACTACAAGAAAGTGTACTGACTTGGTCAATCGATCCAAGATGACCCAAAAGCTGTCAACACCACTAGAAGTCTGTGGCAGCCCCACAACGAAGTCCATGGTGATACGCTCCCACTTCCACTTAGGAATGGGTAATCTCTGGAACTCTCCACTAAGCCTCAAGTGCTCGCCCTTCACCTGCTGGCAACACAAGCAACAGGACACATAGTCTGAGATGTCCCTCCTCATACTGCTCCACCAGTAGTGCTGCCTCAAATCACGATACGTCTTAGCTATGCCCGGATTGAATGAATATCTTGAATCATGGGCCTCGCTAAGGACCAGCTGGATCAAATCACCAACTCTAGAAAAATCCAAACGGCCAGGACACCTCAAAACCCATCTAAAACTAGGGTAACCTTTCCGGCATCACCTGCAAAAACTCTATCTCTGAGTGCCACAAACGCCTGATCCTCAAACTGACGATTAGGGATCTGATCGAGTAGAGATGACTGAACCCCCACATATGCTAACACTTGGCTGGAATCTGAAATTTCAAGCCTGATAATCTTATTGGCTACAGACTGAATGTCCATATCCAAGGGTCGTTTCGAAGCATAAAGGAAGGCTAGACTACCCATATTCCCTGCCCTTCGACTCAAGGCATTCCTTACGACATTCACCTTGCCCGGGTGGTAGAGAATAGAGAGGTCGTAGTACTTCAGGAGCTCAATCCAACGGCACTGCCTCGAATTAAGGTCCCTCTGGCTCATAATGTACTGATGGCTCCGGTGATCGGCATAGATCTCACAATGAACTCCATAAAGGTAATGCCTCAAGATCATGATTGGGGTAGTTGCGCTCATGCAGCTTAAGCTGCTTCGACGCATAAGCAATAACCCGGCCCTGCTGCATTGGAACACAACCCAAACCACTGCCGGATGCGTCACAATAAACCGTGAAGCCCTCGCCCTCAACTAGAAGAGTCAATATAGGAGCGGTGGTAAGCAACTCCTTAAGCCTTAGAAAGCTCCGCTCACACTCCTCCGACCACACAAAGTGAATGTTTTGGCGAGTCAACTTAGTTAGAGGTGTTGCTAAAGTGGATAAACGCTCGATAAAGCACATGTAATACCCTATCAATCCGACAAAGCTCCGAACCTCAGTCACAGAAGTGGGCCTTCCCAATCACGAATAGCCTCAATCTTTGCTGGATCCACCATAATACCATCCTTGGACACCACGTGCCCCAAGAATGCTATGGACTCAAGCAAAAACTCACACATTGAGAACTTGGCATATAGCCGATGATCTCTCAAAGTCTGGAGCACTATCCTCAGAAGCTGCTCATGCTCACTATGGCTCTGCGAGTATACCAAGATGTCATCAATAAACACTATGACGAAGAAGTCCAAATACGGCCTGAATACATGAGTCATCAAATCCATAAAGTTGGCAGGGGCATTAGTCAACCAAAAAGACATCACTAGGAACTCATAATGGCTGTAATGAGTCCTAAATGATGTCTTAGGGATGTCCGATGCTCTCACCCTCAGCTGATTGTAGCCAGATCTCAAGTCAATCTTTGAAAACACTACGGCACCCTGAAGCTAGTCGAACAAATCATCAATACGAGGTATAAAATAACGGTTCCTCACCATCACCTTTTTCAACTGCCTGTAGCCAATGCACATCCGCATGGTGCCATCATTCTTCTTCACAAATAGGACTGGGGTACCCTAAGGTGACACACTAGGCCGAGTGAACCCCTTACACAAGAGGTCCTGAAGCTTAACACTGAACTCCTTGAGCTATGCAGGTGCCATACGATACGGCGGGATAGAAATAGGACGAGTACCCGGCTCCATGTTTATGGCGAAATAAATATCCCACTCCTGGGGTAGGCTAGGAAGGTTGGCAGAAACACCTCTGCAAACTCACACACTATAGGCATAGAATCAACTATAGGACCCTCCCTACTAACATCTCAAACATATGCCAAATAAGCAAAACATTGCTGTCCACCAGCCTCTAGACCTGAATACAAGAAATCACCTCGACTGGTGTGCAACTGCGAGAGCCCTGCCACACCACTAGTGGAATACCAGGCATGGCTAAAGTAACGGTCTTTGCATAATAGTTCAAGACAGTCTGGTGAGGGGATAGACGATCCATGCCCAGAATCACATCAAAATATGCCATACAAAGCACAATAAGATCGACTAGAGTATCCTGCCCCCGAATAGTCATCTCACAAGATCTACACACCTGATCCACTACTAAAGAATCCCCTACTAGGGTCGATACACGTAATGGCACAGAAAAGGGTTCATGTCTCACTCCTAATCGAGGCACACAAAAAGCTGACACATATGAATGAGTAGAATCGGGGTCAAATAAGGCTGAAGCAGACCGATGGCATAAAAGAACCGTACATGTGATCACATTACTGGATTCCTCAACCTCTACTCTATCTGGAGCGGTATAGAAATGACCCTGGGCACCTCTACCCCGCGCATCCACTCGACCTCCTGTTCTGCCTCCCCTAGGACCTCCCCGAGCACCCTACTGCTTACCTCCTCCCCTAGCTTGAGGTGCTACCGCTGAAACTGGCCTCACCGCTTGGGGAGCTGGTACAGCTGACCTGGAAATAGGGCACTCCCTAGCCAAATGACCAAGCTCCCCACAAGTGAAGCAACCATATGACGATCTGCTCACCGCTAAAGGCCTGCCACCCTGACCTGATGCACCTGACTGGAAACCACCTCGGCCCTGACTTAGGCCGGCATTATGCCAACTCTAACGGTGTTGGTCACCCTCTGAGATCTATAACACTGCCTGATATGGGCGACTAGACTAGCTCGACTGGAACCCCTGGTGAACTTGATCTCCATCATCTATCGACGTGAGACGGGCCCTACTGGAACTATCATCTGGCCTAGCCCTCTTGCCGCTACCCCCATGGGACTTGCAATGGAGCTGCTCAATAGTACGGGCATGTTCCACCACATCCAGAAATGTACGGCCCATTGATAGCATAGACTGCGACTCAATCCTCCACTATAGCCTTAAACCTTTGACAAATCATCAGACCCGCTCCTCCTCTGTAGGCAGAATCATGGTGGCATGACGAGAAAACTCAAGAAATCTAGCCTCTTACTCTTATACGGTCATAGAGCCCTGCTCCAACCTCGTAAACTCATCACGGATTGGATCCCTGACACTCCATGGAATATATCTGGCCAGGAAGGCCTTCGAGAACTCTGTCCACGATACCGGTGGTGAACCAGCTTGCCTTGTCTCGATAAAGGAACGCCACCATTGTCTTACAAATCCATCTAACTGATAAGCTGTGAAGTCAGCTCCTCTATACTCCACTAATCCGAACATCTACAATCTCTCTCGGCAAGTGGTCAGGAACTCGTGAGCATCCTCCCCCATAGCCCCGGAGAACCTCAGCGGTGATAGTCTAAGAAACACCCCGAGCATCTTTTGCTCCCGCAGAGGCATAACCCCATCCAAAGGGTCCAGCTGAACCGCGGCTGGTGCTTGCGGCGGGTGAACCTCTGGAGCCGCTACTGCAGGCTGGCCCTACTGTGGTGGAACCGACTCGGGGACTGGTGCTTGGGTTGGCTGCTACTGTTCCTATCCCTTATTGTAGCTAGGATCTGAGCAAGCATGCACTGAAGAATTGGGGCGGCATCTGGTACAGGCGGTGGATGGGCTGGTCCTGGCACCACCGGCTGAGGAGGAATTTGATCTACCCGAGGCTCCGGCTCCGGCTCCAGAGTCCTCACTCTATCACGGTCTACTGCTGCAGCACCACCTTGACCTCGGGGTCATCCTCCACTGCTCGTGCGAGCAATCCTGCAACAGAGTGAAGCAAGTGAGATTTCATGCAACCAATCAGAAACAACGCACGAACAGGAATAAAAATGAGAAAAACCTCCTACGGACACCCTGTAGACTCCCGAAGATATGTCACGGACATCTCCGCGCCGATCCTCAAGACTCTACTATATGCTAGTTCTATACAAGTTAGACCAATGAACCTGGGACTCTGATATTAACTTGTCACGACCCAATTTCTCGAATCATGATGGCGCCTATCAACCCACCAATAGGCCAGGAAAAATCCTATCCCAAAAAAAAGAAGTAATGGGACTAAGGGTGGAAACTAATCCTCAACTAAGAGGAAGCAACAAATACATCACATAAAGAAGGTAGAAGTGAAACCAAGCTATATAAATATAGGATACCTCCTAAAACCTAGAAGTCATAAGTACAAAACTAGTAACATGAGTACAAGTCCAAAAAGTGAACCACAAAAACAAACTGTCTCGAACGCAAAAGACAAGTCAAAATGTAAAAAATAGAAGGAGACAGGTAATCCCAGAAAGCCATGTACTCACCCTCGTCTCTTGAATAGACAACTGCAGGCTCGAACTGAACGCTGAGAACTGGTGCTCAGACCTGCATCACGAAAACAGATGCATAGTATAGCATGAGTACCAAAACAACAAGTACCCAGTAGGCATCATAGGCAGTTTGAGCAGGAAAGGTAAAAATAGGAAGATAAGAGAGAATCAGCACAAACAGAGGTCAACAGAACGGAAGCAGAGAAAATGGAAAGAAAACAAGAACAAATAAGCTAAACCCAGTTTAGCCCCCCATAAGACCCGCTGGGCATACTCGTGCGCAAGTTTAAATAAAACCCGAACGGACCCCCATAAGCCGGATAGGTACACAGTAGAGCTATTCTATAGAAACGAAGGAAACCCAACTCTAGAAGCCTAAACACCATAGGTCCCGGACAAACAACGATAACACTTGTGCCCTGCCCAATCATAAGTCATAAGCTGGAAATACTCATCAGCCTTGAGCTGGAACAATACCTAGGCCCAGCGCAATCATTAGTTATGAGCTAGAAATATCGGACTCTAACCGTGTAACATCAGTCTCGGACCGAAAATCACATCTCTCGCTCAACAGCCTAGCGCTGGAAATATCGCCTTAAACCGGGTAACGTCGTCTATGCAGCCGGGACTAGTAGCCTACGAGCAATAACCCTGCGCTGGAAATACCTAGCTGCAATCGTGTAACATTAGCTACGGACGTGATGCTAGCAGCCTACCCCTGACAGCCTAGCGCTGGAAATACCAAATGCTAACCGGGTAACGTCAGCGGCGTACTGGAGCTAATATCCTCAAATCGGATAAAGCCACAACAAATAATACAATTCAAGGCCAAAACACCACGGGCCGCCAACCCCAAAAGGATATCAACCGAAGGCTCCCAGCCTAGCATCATCCAACCATAAATCGGTGCAACAACAACAACAACTTCCGGCACCATCCAAGAATCATAGCAATAAGGGAGAAAGAATCAAAAGAATCCAAAAGCCACGAAAAAGCCTAAACTAAGGCTCAAGCGATGAGACCCAAGTTTGCTATACTAGTCTACAAGGACCTAGTCAATCTGAAACGATGTCAGATACATACTCAAGTCAACATGTGCATAGGACTAAGGCAATACTGTCCTAACCTAATCTAAGGCAGAAACAATCACAAAAATCAACATAAATCAACAGAAACCAAGAAAATATCCCGAACCCACGCATGCATCAACATATAGCCACCCAACAGATAATCCACAACAAATTAACAACAACCGAAGTCAACACATCATCCTAAGGCATAATGCTAATCCCGAGCAACCCAGAAATCAACTCTAAACGAAGAAAATAAGAGAAGAAGAAAAGAAATATTAGCTACCCAACCTAGATTAACACACATCAACCAGCATTTACGCAATCAAGCTCGATCTAGAAGAAGGGAAGTTGTAACCAACCAGAAAGCCGATCACGCGCTCTCCAAGTCAATCTACAGGAGATTTCCCCTTCCGCACGGCCTTAGACAGCTGCCATGCTATAAAAAAAAGAATCACGGTGTCAATACGGTCGTTTAGACACTAAAATCGTCAAATTAAGAGATAGACTAATTTCGGAGTCAAAATCAGAAATGTGAGACCCGCTTTGTATTTTCGGGAATTGACTCTGTGAAGAGGTCCCAAATCCTCCCCTGAGCTTGTATTCCAAAATATAACACTCATCGGGGCTCGGATCAGCTACAATAAGCCAACAACAAGAAAACTAAAACCTTACACAATTAGGCAAAGAAAGCAACTTACGCCACTAATTCATGCAAATCGAGGAACACCCACCACTAATCGACCACCGAACCACGAAGCCAAGGAAAATCTGAACGCCTAGGACTTCGAATCACCGGAAACAGATATAACATAAGGGAGATATGAAATTTTGAATATTTTATCAAAACAAGCTCCACCTCCATTTATAACCACTGCCACCGGCTCTTCTCCGCGAACGCGGAGGCAAAATAACCAATACTCTGCGAACGCAGCCCTACGCCAGCAAACGCGGAGGCAAAGCAACCAATACTCCGCGAACGCGGAGGCAACCCAACAACAGCTCCGCGAACACGGCCCAAGGCCCACGAACGTGGAGAACAACAGCACCCCCACATCACATACCTCCTCGAACGCGGACCACAAAGACACAGACCTCCGCGAACGCGGCCTCTGGCCCACGAACACAGAGTAGACACTCTCACGGCTCCGTAAATGCGGAGCTTATCCCGCGAATGCGGAGATTAAATGTGTTTGCAATTTTGACAGCTGCAACAACTGTGTTTTGGACAACTCCAAAACTCCGACGGGGTGATCGAGATTGATTTCAAAGCCAGTGCACGCAAATGAGACATGCTACCCCCTCAAATTTGATGTTCTGGACTCAATAGCGTAGTCAAAATTTCCATACGAGATCGTTTCCACAAAAAATGGGTCCCACACCAATGGGCCATTTTAGCCAATTTCTACCGGAAGCCTCAGATTTGATCGAAAGCTCCCGAAAGTTCTTGAAAGGTCCTTCTAGACCAAACTCAGCATTACGGAACTAACCGCACTGACGAAATTTTGATCTGAGCATGTTTACATAGATTGTTGACCAAAGTCAACTTTAAGTTAAATTTCGAAGGATAAAGAGCTAACTGGCCCAAAAATCACACCGGAAACCCCGGGACTCGAGAAAACCATGCTTCTAGACTAAAGTTATGACGTCGTTTACCTAAAGTTATCACCTAAATTAACTTTTCAAGGTTAAAAAGCTCAAAAACAAGAAAACAGGCATAAAAACAAACTAACGACTAGGTGACCGAACAGTAAGTGACAACAATTCGTAAATGACTTGGGGTAACTACAGGAATACTCTAATAGACAGAAACGAGGCATTAACACATAAATGACCTAAAGGGTCATTACAGTCGAATACTAGCAATTTGGGTTTGATGTCTGTAGCTTTCTTGAAAGAGAGTTATGGGTTGGACCTATTTGCCCTTTTCTTGAAAGAAAGTATAGAGTAAGTTATTTGGTTTTTAAAAATTGGAATATAGATGAGACCGAAACGAGATTCTATACAAGGATGCTTTGAGATTGAAAGAAGATTTGCATCTTTGAAGATTACTCAACCTATTCATGAAAGTTCATCACAATAGAACCGCACATTTACCCCTACGTAATATTTACTTCCAATCCCTGCACCCCTAGATTACTTATTAACTCTTGATTTTATTTAATTTCTTGTTTAGTTTCGATATTTGATAATCAAAACATCATATTAAGTTGGTGGTTCCATCCACCCAATTGTCTTATTACTACAAATGAATTAATTTAAAATCTAAATTTCTTGATAAGGAATTTTCTACGTTACACCATTCCTCATGAGATTCGACCCCGACTCTTTGTTGGATTTTTACTGACTACGATCACTCACTCTTTTAATTGGTTTTGGAGGGTGATTTGGGCGTTATCAAAAATTACGCCGTTACCGGAGAACGGTGGTTTAGAATTCTAATTGAGAAATTAGATTCTAGATTCTTTTTATTTCTAGTAGATTTTTTGTTTGATGTTGTTGTTGGCTGATTTGTAGGTTCACAAAATGAGTGACCATTAGAGTGACAATGATAGTTACTATGGTCAAAACGACAACCTGGGTGATCTAAATAACATGCATCTTAATGTCATTCAAACCACAGAAGGAATCCAGATACCAGTTACAACTGGTAGGGCTTTGTTTCACATCATCAGAACTATGATCCAATTGCACCAAATGAAAGGAATATTAAGGGGTCTAGCTCATAAAGATCACCATGAACACCTTAGGAATTTCATGGAGGTATGTGGGCTCGTTGTGTTCAAGAATATCTCTCAAGAATCCATAAGGTTGAGGTTATTCCAATTTTCTTTAATGGGAGAGGCTACAAGATGGTTGGCGGAGTTGACAAATGATTCAATAACTTTGTGTGATGAGCTAACCGATGTATTTCTTGAGAGATTCTTTCCACCATCGAAGATGGTTTAACTCTTGATTCAAATCAAAAATTTTAAGTGTATCGGAGGTGAACCATTGCATGAGACATGGCTGAGGTTTAAGAGTTTACTCTTACAGTGTCCAACGCAAGGCATCTCGGACAATCTGCTGCTGCAATACTTCCACTTCAGCCTTGATTCGGTCAACAAAGGTGTAGCTGATCAATTAGTCCATGATGGTTTAATGAGACAATTGTATGAGGTTGATGCGTTGTTGTTGGATGATATGACTAAGGTTAAGCGAGCATGGCATACTAGAGAGGACCAAATGCCTACTCTACAAGTGGGTCTAACCAAAGAACAATCGAGAAAGACTATGAAAGAGATGAAAACATGGCAAAAATGATGACGCAAATCGATTTGTTGTCCAAAGATGTCATGGGAGGTTGAACCAAATTAGTAAATGCGGTTGGAACCAATATAGGGCAGTGCCCGTATGATGCCAAGTTTGAGGCATTATACAATGAAGAAGTTGAATGACTTGAAAAATGACTTCTCTACTTTATCACAGACAGTGACTTCTCACTCAGTTTCCATTAAGAAGCTGGAGACTCAGTTGGGTCAAATTGCAAGTTACAATGGAACTTTGCCTAGTTACACCATCCCAAACCCCAAAAATGAATGTTGAGTTTGAGGACTATGTCTTGCCACGACGATAAATAAGGCGCTTCTTGGGAGGCAAGCCAAGTGTTTACTTTATTTTTATTGCTTTCAAATAACATGCCTTGTGAGTGCAGGTTGAGAAGAGGTTAAAAAAATGTATAAGGGAAGCTTAGGCAATGTCAGTATCAAATTGGTGATGCGCCGAAGTCAGTAGTGGACTAATCCTTATCTGCCTTTTGACCTTAAGTTGATGACAAAGTGTACTAGAAAGATCGATGAGCTAAACTCCAAAGGAAGATGTGCCAAAGTATGCTAAGCGAACTCCATTGGTTTCACCAAAATCGCCTTCAGGTTTGGTATTAACTCAAGCATGTTCTACGAGCTTAAGTTAAGATGGAAATACACTGAACACGTTCAGCGACATTAGTAAGTGCACCGAACGGGCCTGGTATAAATAGGCCAAGGGTTATTTTAAATTCAAAACTCCAAACCTTTGAAATTTTTAAAACTTTTTCGATTCCCTTCTGTTGCATTGTGCATTTTTAGTGTTTATGTGCCTCGTGTGAGCAAATTGAAGATGCTAGGAGTACATTTGCTTTAAGTTTTTAATATTCTCAACCTCGATTCCTCAGTTTCTTGCTTGTTTTTAGTCATAAAGGTTTGTGTTTCGACTTTTACCTTATAATTTTGAAGCTAGAGTGCATATAAGGTGTGGGCCTGAGCCCTCTAATTGATATTGAGTGCTTGATTTTTTTGGGTAGCCTCGTATTGTTGAAATTAGACTATACCCATGTGTATGTGATTGTGCATGCCTGTATAGGATTGTGAATCGTGTACGTGTTGGTTAGAATTATGAAATTAATTAATACAATTGTTGGGTCTGTGCTTAATTGATTGTGAGTTAAGTCTTAGTAGCTCAGTATTGGCCCATTACATGATTTTTCCCAATGATAAACAGGGTGACTACTTTCTTAAGAACAAATCATCAATTAGTGTGACACTTAGTGGTATCTGGGGGAAATCTTAGTACCCATGGATAGAACAAGCATATAGGGGGATTGCAGTATTTGGGGGAACTCGTATTTGTTATGCTTGTTTAGTTTGGCTGTGAAAATTGGGCACTTGGCTGAAACTTTCTATTCGGCGAGCTTGTCATAGCCCGCCAAGGGAGTTAGGTGAATTACCAAGTAAGACCAAGCTCGCCTTCCTTAGTATGTGCATGGCCTTGGGTACTGTCCCATTCAGCGAGCTTGACTTAGTTTATCAAACCCTTTAGGCTAATCACCGAGTGGGGGAGGACATTGCCTTTGACGCATGTTACCTTCCTTTTTGCACTGTCAATTTCGGTGGACTTGACTCTTAGCTCACTAAAACCAACTCAGTGAATTGCTGAGTTGTCATTAACTCTGCCATGATTGCCTAAACCCTGTGTAAATTCCTACTGTCCCTTTTTGCGAGCTCGCCGATCCTATTGGGAAATATGCCTTCCCATTAGGCGAGCCTCAGCACTATTTTTGAAATCTGATTCAAAATGTGTTTGATTTCAACTAACCTTCACTTTAATGTGTGCTTTGCATGCATTGGCAAGAACAAAGGGTAAGAATGTGGTCTCCTCAGAGACTTAGTCAGATAGGGAGTCTTCTCCTTCACCTCCTCCTCTTAAAAGACAACGGGGCATTATAGTAAATGAGCCCTCAAAAGAGTAAAAAAAATGCCAAACCACTGCCCCACAATCAACTAACCAAGAAAGAATACAACCTAGGGTTGTGAGGAAAAGGAATGAGATTAGATCCAGGATAGTGCCACCTTCATCTACACAAGCTCGACCGCCTAGAGACCTTCAAGTTATTGCTCCAAGAGCCTTGAACAAGCTCAAAGCAATAGGAGAAAGGACTATTCTTGAGGAGAGACGACTCTCCATTGATGGAGTGATGAGTGACTACAAAGCTATATGGGACACCATCTAATTCCACTGCTTTGAGGGTTTCACAATAGCTAGGAGTCCCTATATCGCATCTTGGGTAAGGGAATTTTACACTGCCTATACTCAAGCCCATCCGAAGAAGCAAAAGGGCACAGTCTGGAAACTACTTGAAGAAGTGGAAGTGAGAGGTAAGAAAGTCTGGTGCGGCGTAGGGGCAATTAATGTTGCTTTACGTATGCTAGCATTTGCAGATGATTTATATTCGCTCCGGATGTGCCATGTTCTTGCCTCTATAAAGGGTTGGTTAGCACCTTTGATTTCTGATTCTTCTTATTTATGAATGGCGGATAGTGCCAAGATTGAGAAGAAGGATTTAAATGTTTTATCTACATACTGGTTTGGCTTCCTCAACAATAATTTGATGCCATCAATCCCATTCCCAGTTCTGATTACTCAGATGTGTGAAAGAGCAGGAGTCCCTTTTCAAAAAAGGGTCAAAAAGACCCGTGAACTATAGGAAAATGTTTTAAAATACCCTTCATCCACCTTTTGGTCTAAAAATATACACTTTTACTTATCTTTTTGGTCTAAAATACCCTTCAATTCACCTTTTTGGCTCACTTATACCCTTCAAACTAACAACCCTCTCTCTATTTATTTATTTATTTAAAATATTTATTATATGTCATTTTTTTATTATGTAAAATAAAAACGTCACCTCTATTAGTTTTCCCCATAATTTATTCAAGCAAAAATAATATACCTCTTCAAGACTCCCACAAAAATATTTTAAAAGATCTAATAATTTTTTATATTTGTTGTAGTATTTAAATTATCTTTTTATAAAAGAATTATTTTGAGATTATGAAGAAGGATATTATTTTGACTTGGATAAATTATGGAAAAAATCTTTTAAAAAAACTTCTAGAAAACTAATAATTTTTTTAATTTATTCAAACCTAAATAATATACTTCTTCAAAACTCCCACAAAAATATTTTTAAAAATCTAATAATTTTTTATATTTGTTGTAGTATTTAAATTATCTTTTTATAAAAGAATTATTTTGAGATTATGAAGAAGGATATTATTTTGACTTGGATAAATTATGGGAAAAATCTTTTTAAAAAACTTCTAGAAAACTACTAATTTTTTTAATTTATTCAAACCTAAATAATATACCTCTACCAGACTCCCACAAAAATATTTTTAAAAATCTAATAATTTTTTATATTTTTGTAGTTTTTTAGTAATTTTAAAAAAAAAAGTATTTTGATATTATGAAGAAGGATATTATTTTCACTTGGATAATTTATGGAAATTATTTTTCAACAGAAAACTATTAATTTTTTTATATTTGGTGTAACTTCTTTCAAAAATTTTTTTTGGGATAATGGAGGTATATTTTTTGTCAGTTTTTGTTTGTGTATGATCTGCCCAATATTTCCTTGCGGAACATGTTGTTCCTCTCATTTATAATTCATATATAATTGGTTGAAAGCATTACTAACAGGCAGCAATACGACACGGAGAAGGAGAAATCCATCAGTTGAAAGATATAAAAATTGTACAAAATAATTTTTTTAAAGACTTTTTGGGATTTTTTCCCCCAGAATTTGTTCAAAATCTCAAAACAAATTTTAAAAAAATAACAGCAAATAAAAAAAATGAAATTTGAAATTTCAAGAGGTATATTATTTTGACTTAAATAAATTATGGGAAAAAATTTAGTTGAGGTGGAATTTTTATTTCATCTAATAACAAAATGACACAAAATAAATATACTTAAAAAAAAGAAAAGAAAAGAAAGAGTTGTTAATTTTAAGGGTAAAAGTGAGGCAAAAGATGAATGAAAGAGTATTTTTAGACCAAAATGATGAGTAGAAAGGTATTTTTAGTCCAAAAGTGGATGGAAGGTATTTTGAAAACTTTTCCTTATAGTTCAGGGGTATTTTTGACCCTTCTTCTTTCCCTTTTTTGGCTGCCACAAATGTGAGAGTCATATCGACCTCGTCCAGGGATATTTGGAGGATAGAGGCTGATGCTTGAGAGATGATACAGCTCTAAGGAAGCCCCCACCACCTGACTCCACCCAGGTTGTTGAACCCGCTTCATTGGGACCTGAGACCAGCACACCTACTCCTTCTCTGGAGCAGGCAGGTATTCCTACTCCTTCATTTGTTGCCAGCTCTTCTAATTCTACTTCTAATTTTGTACCAACTACTCTTGTGTCTGCTGCTACTGTGAAGCGTCCACTCTCTAGTGTTTCCCATCCTTCACTGACTTAGGCACTTATTTATCAAATGTCTAGTCTTACCCGGTCAGATGATGTTAGAGCTGCCCGGGTTGAGAAGGACTTTCCCCAGCTCATTGACTAAGCTATTGAGAGAGCCTTGGCTTCCCTGATTGAGTGGGTGGTCATGTGTGAGGGGGTGATTGGGGGCCATAGTGTGAGACTGGATAATTTGACTTCTATGTTAGTAGTTTTAGAGGAGGCAAGGGGTAGTTCTAGTTTTGTGGACACCCTGAGAGCTGAGGTTGACACTTTAAGGGGTGAGGTGGTTCAGATATAATCCATAGACACTTGTACACTATGGGGCGATGTTCCCCTTTCAAATGTTGTTTCCCCTGTACCTAAGATGCCTAGTGATGCACCTTGCTCCATTGTGCAGGAGGATGTGGGTACTGTAGCTGAGGATGAGGATGATGAGGCCGACGAGGAGTTGGCTAAGGAGAAATTGCATGAGGATGAGCCTAGGATTGTTGAGACGCTGATAGAGATGTAGGAGACAGAGGAGGTTATCCTTCAGGCTGCCCTAGAAAGATCTCCTAGAGAAACTACAGGGGTTTTTTCTAGTTGAGTCACTCCGGACTCTACCACACTTCTTGGTGGTGAGACAGGCACTGATGCCCCAACCGAGCTTTCATTTCCAGCTCCCGTGATCCTATTGCCGAACATCGATGCCCCACTTGAGACTTCTCCTCCTGAGACTCCAGATATGAGTACTCCATAGGCATAGCCTGTCAGGGGCACCATATATCTCAACCTCCCAATACCTTTATTTGATTTACATTCAAGACACTGCTTTTTATTTTTGTGGGGTGAGGGCTTTAGTGCAAATATTCCCCTTTTTGTTTGTATTTAATTATTTTGTTTTGTCCTTTAAGTAAATTATAGATGATGGTTGTTTATATGTGATTGCTTTTCTTTTTTGAAATTGTCTCCGTACTTCACTTTTTGTTATCTCTTGGTGAATGAATTCTCCATGAGTTGTAAAATCGTAAAATTCTTGAAGGTTTCATTGTTAAAAATTTGAGAATAGATTTTTTTGAATATCGAAGTCTTAAATAGTACTCATGATGAGCATGATGCGTAGTGTTGGTGTTGCGAGAATGTAATTGATGTGGTTACACCTTTGAATGATCTTGATGAATCATTTGTTGACTAGTTGCGTTTTGATGTGAGCCTTGCAATAAACATCGCACTTACACTTTTTATCTTTTTGGGATGTGCTATGTGAGTGTATTTTGAAGTGTAATTAGTGGTATTTTTGTACGGAAAACATGCATGTGGAGTCCTTGAATTTGCCTTGTTAGTTCAATTATATGAATCTTGGTAAATGTGAGACATGATCTTTTTTAAAAATTTCAATGAGGGAACCAAATCATTCATAAACTATTTGTGACTACCTTGTGAAGGTGTGAAATTAGTTTTGCACCATTTGAGCCTAGTCCATTTGTTGTCAACAAAAAGAAGACTCTTGAAACAAGTTTTCCCTACGTTGTCACAAAAAAGCCCATTTTGAAGCACTGTGATGTTTGAATAGCCAACTTAGGCCAAAAGCCTAAGTTGGGGGTATGGAAAGGAAGGATGAATGAAAGCCAAGTCAAGGACAAAGGAGGATGAAATGAGGCTCAACTTTGAAAATATTACTAATAAGAAGGAACCCTCCACAATAAATAAATAAATAAAATGTGTTGAATGAGAGAAAAATTGAAATGAAAAACATGAGTGAATGAAATAAAGAGGGGATTCAAAATAAAGTGAATTGCAAGTCAAGGGTTGAGTCCTCAAATGAAAAAGAAAGAAAAAGAACTTAAAAAGAGGTGATGATGATTGCAACAATGTTTTGAAAGGGTAATGTCACCAATCCAAATTGACCTGTCACGACCTAAAATATGCCTTAGACGTGACATGGCGTACAAGACCCCGAAAGGCCCCATACAAGCCACTAAGCATTCATCATACAAGATAATAGTAAGTAAGAAATGAAAATACAATTTATACCAAACTAGTGGAAGTCTAAATATAATCTCAAAGCCATCTAATACATCATTGAAATGAAAGTTTGACGTAACCCATACAAGTTCAAAAAGAAAATGACATAAATGGAAAATGTGGCCATGTCCTCGAACATATGATGACTCACCAAGTTTTCAAAGTGTCTATCACAACAAACTAGCCATGGGAGGATGGAGATAAGTCGGATCCTACACTTAAAAGAAAATGTAGGCAAGTGTATGTGTTGAATGTACCAAGTATGATAACTACGCATAAAGGTTACAAAATCATGCTAAAAAGGGGTATGCATGTGATACAATGACCAAGT
>JAGDQO010002421.1:0-29256 GCA_018342035.1 Solanum appendiculatum | reverse complement strand
TGAATAAAATAATTGAGTCCAAAACAAAGTAGGAATCCAAAACCAAAAAGTATTGGAACTGTTGTACGCGTGCAGAGTAGCCAACCGCCTCAATTTGCTCTTGGTCCTTCATGAGCTGCCACGTGTCAGCAAGTATGTTTTCTTTATTCTTTACTTCTCTTTTGCAGCGTTTGATTATATATATAAATATAATATAATATTCAATTCAATCCATTAAGCTGCCTGCTTGATTTTCTTCTAGAATCTTTCATATTTAATTCGTTTTAGCTTCAAATTTCTTCAATTTTACACGAATTTAATCCTACAAATAAAATACACTATTTAGCACAATCCATAAAATTCATGCTAAAAAAGGACAATATACATAATAAATATGAGGCAATTAATGATAAGAAAATATATTTTTGGCCTCAGATCATATACATCTATTGGTGTAGTTGATAATGCGTTTTGGGTTGTTTATAGACAACCAAAATTGAAGAAGTATCAAATTGGTTATTATGCTTATTATTTTGTGTTGGCGTACCAAAAAAGATCATTTATATACCATAATTTCGTAAATCATTTTTTTATACCATTGTGATTACCATTTTTATATATATAAAAGCATCCTATATATCAATATGTGTAATTTGATTACTGTAATGATTATGTATGTACTACTTAATTTGTTATATATTTTAATATGATTAATAAGTTGTAATCTAACACAGGTAAGTACGTGGATTACAATATTGAAGGAGTGATATATGATGCAAACACCAAATACTATTATAGCTTCCCAATTGGGTGTGGATACGACCATTTTTTATTTAGAACTCAAATATGTCGTGAGTGGTCCATCTCCACCAATGAAAATTCATAACGATATGAGTAGAGAATGTTGATTTCACTTTATATCAATGTTGGTGAATGTTGATTTACTACTTCGTAATATTGGTGTATGGGTTGTTATAATGTTGGTGTTTGTGTGCTTGAATAATACATTGTTGTTTTCTTGATTAAAATACAATTTTTTTTGGAGATATTTAATGATTTAAACTAAGCTTCTTATATACCAAATTAATATAAGGAAATGATTTTGTAAAGTCTGATATATATGGTTCTGTATTAAATATATATTTTAAGCATTCAAAAGTGTGATTTTCGTAATATTGGTGTAAAATGAAAAGTTATTGGCTAATTTGTAATATTGGAGTAATAATTGTTATGACAATGGTGTTTAGGTGTTTGTTTAAGGGCACTTTGTTTAATACATTGTTGTTTTCTTGGTGAAAATAAACTACAATTTTTTCTGAGATAAAAATAAACTAACCTTTTTGTGTATCAAACTTATAGATTCATTTCAATTGTTGGTAATATATACCAACATTATGTAAAGACAACTAAATAAAAATTGTATTTTGATACCACAATGGAACACAACATTGTGACAATATATACACTAATAAATATATGTAATAGTTAGATGAACGAACACAAAATATGCACCAAAATGACCAAAAATATCAGTTAAAGTATTATCCAAATGTATAACAAAAAACATTTTTCAAATAACATAATCCAACAGCATATTTGAACGATTTAGTCTTAAAGGAACATGCTCCTTTATGATTCATGGACCTCCAAATTATCTGACCACCTTCCCAGTTGATTCACTTTCACTGACAGTATGAGTCACTATCTTTCTCTTTCCGTAATCCCAAAGTAATGCTCCATATCTCAAACAAAATTTTGTATGATAAAAAATTGATGTTGCTATGTTCATATCTCCTCGACAAACGAACTCAGCGAATGCACAAGTATATAGACCACAATCACTACAAAATATAAGAGCATATTTTATAATTGGAAAAGTTTTTAATACCAAGATGTTAAAAAAAAAATCAGTATACGTACTTTGATCCATCAGTTTGTTGTGGGATTTTTTCACTCTTGGCGTATTTCAATGGATGTCCAACTGCTTTGTCAACATAATGTACATTCTTGTTCCAGTCAATATCCTTCCTTTTGCCATAATAATCAGTGCAAATTAAGAACAAAGGAATCATTTTTGACAGTTTTTGCACCACTCGAATGACCGCTTTTATATGCTTTGCCCCAAATTCACTTAACAACAATCGAACTGTCAACAACAACAATAGACCAATTAAGTCTAGGACTTTTTCTGGACGTCTTCTCCATTGAAATCTGAATACGAACTGACAAGAAAGTGTAGATGAAATCTTAACTGAAAATAAATTGATGAAGAAGAACTTAATGTGAAATGACGATAAAATCTAAAGAAGATGAACTGAATATGAACTATTGAGGATAATTATAGACAACAATGGAGAAAACATTTCTACCAAAATTAGACTACATAGAAAGTAACGAAAACAAATGCTATGGAGAGAATATATGGTCAAATACATTAATATTTTTCTTGACATACATAGATTAACTCAAAAAGGAAGAGAGATAAAAAAGAGTAATGGAAAAGAAGAAAACATGTAACCATTAAACTTTAATTGAGAAGTTAAAAAGTAAGGAAAAAGTAATACCATATTTATCCATCCCCATAAATTATGCACATAGCCCAAAAAAAGGGGAACAATTTAATACTAAATTAATAATATTAATAAATAATAAAACACGAAAAATTCAGTTCTCTGTCATATTGGTAATTAAAAAAATTAAGTTTGTAATTAAAAAGGAGTATGTGTATATTCTGTTAATAAAAGTCGTAAACTGTATATTCTTGCAATTTTATATGGGGGGTGCCCAACCTTTAATTAAAAAAAAAAAAACCTTAGATATCTAGGGTTAAATACTTCACCAGATTCTTAAATATGTAGTACTATTATGGGGAATTTTCGCATATAGCCACTCAAAATAATTTAATTATGCTCCATAGTTATAGTTTGCTAATAACGATTCGTAGCTACATATTAGGGGGGAGAGAGGCGAGCGAGATTGGGAGAGGGAAGAGAGAGGCGAGCGAGAGAAGACAAAGAGTGGAGAGAGATGAATTGTATTTGTATATGGTTAGATAATTGTATATATGTTACTAGTATGTATATGTATCAATGATTGTATTTGTATATCTGCATTCGTATACAATTGAATCGAGTTCAAACATTTGTATTTGTATATCTAGTCTCTCTCTCTCTCACTTTATACAAGCACAAATTATACATTTGTATTTGTATAATTTGTGTTTGTATAAAGCGAGAGAGAGACAGACATAGGAGAACTGACAGGAAAAGATTTGTATTTGTATAATTATAAGTGTATAGGGCGGAGAGATATGTATTTGTATTTATATATCCAGTCTCTCTCCCTCGCTTTATACAAACACAAACTATACATTTGTATTTGTATAAAGTGAGAGAGAGACTAGCAAAAGAGAATCGAGAGAGAGACTGGACAGGGAGAGGAGAGAGGCGTGGGAGAGATGGCTGAAAAAGAGGAGAGTGGCGAGCGAGATTTCAGAGAGAGGGGAGAGAGGCGAGAGAGGGAGAATGCAATTATAGATAGAAGTAAGTTTCGAATTTTAATTAATGCAAACGGTAGATATGTTAGCTAATTAACTAGTATATGTTTGCTTAACCGCGTAATTTTTCCTACTATTTAAGTGAAAATTTCCTTCATTGGAGTGTCTGAAAGTTTCACATTGGAGGTTAAAAGAGATGGACTTCATACTTGGGGGTGTGTATCGGTCGGTTCGGTTTTAAATATTATCGGTTCGATTTTTAAATATGTTAAACCGATAACTAAACCAATAAGATATTTGTTATCGGTTTTCGGTTTATCGGTTTTTGGTCTTTAACGGTTCGATTTTCGGTTTAACCAATAAGAAAATGCTTTCAAAACAATTATATGACTTGTCAAACAATTTGACGTGAAATAAAAAAGAGAGAAATCAACTTACTCATTGAGTGCAAAAATTTTGCTTAGTGTAGTAAAAGTATAGCAAATACTCACAATTCACAACCTTAGCCGTTGCCTAACCCTTGTTGTCGTTGTTGCATCACCGTTCTTAGTTCTTTAGGTTTTGACGTTGTGAACCTAAAGAATAAAGTAATACTAAAACCTAAAGGGTAAATGCAGAGAGCAGAGTTAAGTAGTGTTAATTGTGTAGGGTCCTTATAGTTATAGTCTAATATAGTGATTATATTAATATTTTTTGTTTGATATTTATGTATGATTAAAAATTAAAACAGTAAATTATTATATTCTTAATGGGTTATCGGTTAACCCAATATTAAGAAACCAATATCGAACCCCTATTCATACTCACAAGATTTGAACAGGACACCTTCGATCAAGGAAGTAGTACTTATCATTCCACATTAGTCTTTATTGGTCTATTTCAACAATTCTTATTGTTTCTTTGTAGTGTGTTTTGTTGGGCTTTTTAAAATCAGCTTATTTTGAAGGGGAAATTACGCGGATAAGCAAACATATAGTTAATTAGCTAACATAGCTATTGTTTGAATTAATTACCACTCACAGCCTCTTTTTAGCTATAATTACGTGCGCTATACATATACAATTATATGACAAATATACAACTACAATTCGCCTCTCTCCACTCTCTGCCCCTCTCTCCCTCGCCTCTCTCCTCCCTCTCCCAATCTCGCTCGCCTCTCTCCTCTCTCTCTCAATCTCGCTCGGCAGATATACAAATACATATGTATGCCAGTTACATATATACATATACAATTCGACAGATATACAAATACAATTCACCTCTCTCCACTCTCTAACTTCTCTCGATCGCCTCTCTCCTCCCTCTCCCAACCTCGCTCGCCTCTCTTCTCCCTGTAACATGTAGCTACAAATCGTAATTAGCAAAATATAAATATGAAGCATAATTAAGTTATTTTTAGTGGCTATTTGCGAAATTTCCCCTTTTGAAATGTGTTCTTTTTTAAGCAAATAAATTTCTATTTGGCTAAATAAATTTAAAGGGAAAATGGCTTGATATACCCCTCAACTTTACGATTTAGAGCTGATATACCCCTTGTTATAAAAGTGACTTATCTATACCCCTACTCTTACATAAATGACTCACATATACCCTTTTCCTCTAACGGAAATGAAAAAAATATTTTTAAAACTTTTTTTAATTAAGAAAAAAGAGAATCCATGTAGTTTGATCCTTCTCACACATCTTTTTCTTTGACTATTTTTATTCATCGACTAATTTAAGTTTATTACTTTTTTTGGCCATATTTATTTTTTTCACTTAGTTTCTTATAAAATTAATTATAGATGCCCAAAATATTTTTTTTAAACATATAAAAACTAAATTACAATATAAATTAATTTTTTTTAACTTTTTAATATTTTTCCACTCACATTTCTTTCTTTTTGTTTCTCTTATTTTTACACTAAAGAATGAAAGAAAAATAAAATAAAAATAAAAAACTCAAATAAAAAAAATCAAAGAAGTCAAAAAATAATTTATGTGTGAAAAAGAATAAATATATGATTTTTTTTAAAAATTAAATATATATGAGCCACTTTTATAACGAGGGTAAATTAGTTCTAAATGACAAAGTTGAGAGGTATATCAGACCATTTTCCCAAATTTAAAAATACTTTTGAGGTTGTAATTATCATTTAATCAAGCTTTTTCTGAAAAAAAATTAAATATATTTTTCTCAAAAATAGTTTGTTAAAAAAAGTGTTTTTTGGAAAAAGTTTTCTTTTTTAAGTTTATGAAAAATATTTTTTGCTATTTTGTAAACACATTTATTTATTTTTTCGAAAAGCTTGGCCAAACACCTTTTTAAAAAAAAAAACAAAACAAGCATTTCCCAGAAAAAATAAGATTAGCTGCAACTACTTTCTTGTATAGACTCTCTATTCTCTCCAAATCACATTCTATAGATAAATTGTGGGCATGATATTAGGAGGATGGTGTATGCGCAACCTTATAAGGATAGAGAAGTTGTTTCCCACTCGAACACCAACATTATAAATAAAAATTTCATCCATCTATCATTGATACAAACCCCTCATATACAAATTGTACCAACAATGTAGAATATATACTTTCCATACCATTTTATGATACATATATGGTTGAATACGAAATTTAAGAAAAAAGAATAACATTTGAAATTTGTGATGTAAAACAAGTCATAAACAAACTTTGCATCACTCATTGCTTCCTTTTTTTTTTTGGATGACCAATGTCACTTATTGCTTCCTTTTCATACTCGAGGCGAATTCCCCAGCATACTTCCTCCTCCCCGTGCACTTGAGATACCTCCAACATGTAATAGTCATTTGGGTTCTTCCCTTGTCTATTGCCAGAAGCATTCCACAATGTTCCAAATGGGTTATAATCATTTGGGCTCTTCAATTTATAATTGCCAGAAGCATTCCACAATGTTTCAAATGGTATGTAGGCGCAACAAATGAAAGGATCCTTGTATCTCAAATATAGAGGGATGTCGTTATACTTCAAGGAATATTTTCTTTCAGGGTCAGATTTGCAGACCAATGTAACTTCTATTTTTGTGTGCAGTGTAATAGGACCGTAACATATCCAAAAACCCATGAATTTATCGGTATACCAAGATGGGTTCAGATCAATTGAGATCGCTTTTTGATTTATAAACCGATTATAATCGAACAACTCTGGAATTCCGACTCCGGGAAAAGAAATGAGAAAATAATCCCTTCGGTGGAAGTCACACTGCATGCAATAGAAATTGTTATTACTACTAGAAATCAATTTGACGAGAATATATATTCAACATTTATATATGAGATAAAAACCTGGATGAGAAAATGCTGTAGGAACACATTAACTTGTTCACTTGAGACAGTTTCACATTCGGATATTGCAAGCATACACAGCTTCGGACAATAAATTACGAGATCTCTGATGCTCTTTAAGGCTAAATGATAATCTGCAAATAGCTCCCTTAAATTTTGGGGTAGCTTTCCTGGCAGTCCATTTAAATTCTGACAGAATTCAAGTGATAAACCTGATACTTGATGGAAATCACCAATTTTTTTTGGCATCTTCTCTAGCTTTTTGAAACCTTGAAGGTAAAGACGACGAAGATTCATCAAATTACAGAGGCTGTCTGGTAGACTTACAAGATCTTCACAACCTGTCAGATTTAGATCAGTGAGGCGACTCAGATTCCCAATGGACGAAGGCATCTTCTCTAGCCTTTTGCACCAGCTGAGGAAAAGACATTGAAGATTCATCAAATTACAGAGGCTGTCTGGTAGACTTACCAAATCTTCACAACCTGTCAGATTTAGATCAGTGAGGCCACTCAGATTCCCAATGGACGAAGGCATCTTCTCTAGCTTTTTGCAACCTTGAAGGTAAAGACTACGAAGATTCATCAAATTACAGAGGCTGTCTGGTAGACTTACCAAATCTTCACAACCTGTCAGATTTAGATCAGTGAGGCGACTCAGATTCCCAATGGACGAAGGCATCTTCTCTAGCCTTTTGCACCCGCTGAGGAAAAGACATTGAAGATTCATCAAATTACAGAGGCTGTCTGGTAGACTTACCAAATCTTCACAACCTGTCAGATCTAGATTAGTGAGGCCACTCAGATTCCCAATGGACGAAGGCATCTTCTCTAGCCTTTTGCACCCGCTGAGGAAAAGACATTGAAGATTCATCAAATTACAGAGGCTGTCTGGTAGACTTACCAAATCTTCACAATCTGTCAGATTTAGATTAGGGAGGCCACTCAGATTCCCAATGGACGAAGGCATCTTCTCTAGCTTTTTGCAACCTTCAAGGTAAAGACATTGAAGATTCATCAAATTACAGAGGCTGTCTGGTAGACTTACCAAATCTTCACAACCTGTCAGATTTAGATCAGTGAGGCCACTCAGATTCCCAATGGACGAAGGCATCTTCTCTAGCCTTTTGCACCCGCAGAGGAAAAGACGTTGAAGATTCATCAAATTACAGAGGCTGTCTGGTAGACTTACAAGATCTTCACAACCTGTCAGATTTAGATCAGTGAGGCGACTCAGATTCCCAATGGACGAAGGCATCTTCTCTAGCCTTTTGCACCAGCTGAGGAAAAGACATTGAAGATTCATCAAATTACAGAGGCTGTCTGGTAGACTTACCAAATCTTCACAACCTGTCAGATTTAGATCAGTGAGGCCACTCAGATTCCCAATGGACGAAGGCATCTTCTCTAGCTTTTTGCAACCTTCAAGGTAAAGACTACGAAGATTCATCAAATTACAGAGGCTGTCTGGTAGACTTACCAAATCTTCACAATCTAGATTAGTGAGGCCACTCAGATTCCCAATGGACGAAGGCATTTCTCTTATCCCAGTAGAATTCAGAGTCAGTTCTTTCAAGCAACACATATATCCGTTGATTTGTGGAAATGTATCTAATTTTGGGCAATTAGATATCTGGAGTCGTTGAAGGGATTCCATCTGAATAGAGCTTGGAAGCTTCTTTAAGTTCTCACATCTATCTATCCTTAACCAATAGAGCTTCTTTTGAACTCCAAGAAGTATGGGGAGCTTTACCAATCTAGAACATTGGCGTATATTAAGATATTCCAATTGCTGTGATTCAAAGAGGCTGTTTGGCAGTGTTGCAAGTTTATTGCAATCTGAAATACTGAGATCACTAAGATTTCGAATAGTCTCTGGAATACTTTCAAGAATTTCACAATAAGCCAATCCCAACTTTCTAAGGCCGCTGAGAGACGGGGGTAAGCTTCTTATCCAGGGGGATCCTAGAAAGAGTCTTGATAAGCGCCGCATATCTCCACAGATTTCTGGAAATTCTTCTAAGCTTGTGCATGCAAAGAGATCGAGAGTCTCAAGAGACTCCATGCAGACAAATTTTGGAAGCTTCTTAAGTTTGCGACAATTATGCAAACTCAAACGAGTAAGCATTCTGCAATGTCCAAGAGAGGGATGGACCTCTTCCAAATTCACACACTCATCTAAATGTAGTGTCTCCAAGATTGGCATATCACCAAAATTAGGGCCTTTTGTTAACCCAAGGCTTTCACTTAGATCCAAATGCTTCAAATTGCTGAATTTCTGTATTCATTTAAAAAAACAAAAAACCAGTTAACTTAAGTAGTACTCCTAATAAAAACATTTTGTGGGGAAAAAAAATGCCCTTAGTGTTATTTAATGGGTCAAAAATACCTTTTTTTTCAAATAAATATATTATTTTTTTTCTTTTTAACTCATTCTTTTTCTAACTATATTTTTTTAATTACCCAATGTTTATCCTACTTTAATTCGGAAAAAAATAAAAATAATAATATTTCTTATTTTATTATGATTGTTTTTATCGTTATAAAAATAAAAACTAATGATGGATTTGTATGTGAATTATTTATTTCAAATGAATTTATTTTAAAGTGTATTTACAAAGCCAAAATAATTATTTGGAAATTATTAAAGAGGTGTAATTGAGAAGTTTTATTTCTGGGAGAAGTGGTAATTGAAAGAGGAAGTTGACACATATTTTCCTCCTACGAAGACAAATTTGTCATATTTCTATTGTTGCCATTCCTTTATATAAAGGCTTCATCTTTTAACAACTACATATATCTATATACTTATTTTGCTTTCTCTTTATCTTACTCTCCCTCTCGTATCACCTCTCTTTTCTTTTTAAGATAATTGATTATTCTGGCTTTGTTCCCCCCGAATAACTTGCTGATGTTAATTAATTTGATGATTCATGTATTCTCTATTTAAATAGGGAATGTTTGTTTAATTCTGGGAAAACATTTCACACCGCTGAAATAGTTTTTTAGGACAGTGTCCTGCACGATTTAAGTATTAATTTTCTGCACTATTACTTATATATCATCGTAGTAATATCTATATATTTTTCAGTATTACTATTTTGCTAAATAATTAGTTATATTATTATTGTAATATTTAATTGTTCCCCAACAGGATTTACTATGATCTTATATATATGACATATATTATCCATTAAAAGGTTCATCAAGTTATTCTATTTTAATTGATAAAATGAGATTAAGAAGAAAAGAATTATTTCCTACATATTTATTAGTTAAAGTGATTTTAAAAGAAAGAAAACAAGAATAAGGTTCTTTAATAATATTTTTATTAGGAACAAGATTTGTTTCAAAAGAAAAAAAAATATTTATTCGAAAAAGGGCATTTTAAAACCATTTAATAACTATAGGGGTATTTCTGGACCAAACTATTAACGACAAGGGCATTTTTAGACCAAAGTATTGACGACAAGAGCATTTTTGAGCCAAACAATAAACGAAGGGCATTTTTGTTCATTTCACATAGTTTAAGGACATTTTTGACCCTTTTCCGTTTATTATATTTGCTCCAACAAACAAAGTTACTTGACCCATCTTTGATTCACAATTTATTTAACTCAAACAAGACATTGTCAGAGAGTATACCTTTGATATTGGCCAAAGTTCCACAAGCCAACTTCTCCGTAAACAAAGCACAACAAGCTGTGATGGTTCAAAACTCTCTGGCAATGAAAATGAAGGATACCTCGGCCAATCAATAAACTGCAAGCTGGAAGGAAGATAAGTGATAGCGCAGTTCGAGCTAAAAGTTCCATCACCAACCATTAGTATTTTTAAGCAATTTTTCGGTATACATAGGCTTTCCACCTTTTCTGTTGTCTGTAAAAAATGAAACATATATTTAATTGCTAACAAATAAAAATGAAACAAAAAAAAAATTAACAGAACTAAGAGCTTATGAAATTATTAATTACTTTAAATATTGCTTACCAATTTTCCTTTAAAAAGGTCACAAACCTCCTCGGGAAGCCATATTCTGCTGTTAGCATACTCTTCCCGTATGACATTTTCAGCCATTCCTCTTATCATATTATGCATCACGATACTATTATCCAATTCGATGGAAAACAGAGATTTTTCGACAAGGTAATCTATTAGAAAACCACGACTCGTGTATCTCCGTACTTGTTTCACACAAAGATTAAAATCATATCTACTCAAGCATGCAATCTCTAGAAATGCAATATCTAGAAATAATTCCTTCTCATCTTTGTTCAGACCATCAAAACTAAGCCTAAGCTTTCCTAGAATATCCTTGTGAGGGATTCTCTTCAGCTGATCAATTATGGGTTTCCAGAGCTTTTGGTCTCGTTTGTAAAATAAAGAACCCAAAACTTTAAGAGCTAAAGGGAGTCCACCAGCATGGTTCACCACTTGTCTTGAAAGTTCCATAAAATCTTCTTTTGGTGATTTTTCTCTAAAAGCATGCCTACTGAACAATTCCAGTGCTTCATCCTCAGATAATAGTTGGACTTCGTACACGTTATCCCCAACGTGACTTATTAACAGGTGCTTGTCTCTTGCTGTTAAAATAATTCTGCTACCCATTCCAAACCACTCTGGCCCTCCAACTAAAAATTCCAACTGTTCTCGATGGTTTACATCATCGAGGATGAACAGAACTTTCTTCCGGCGAAGCATATTCTTTAAAATATTCATCCCTTCATGTTCACTAGTTAGAGGCATTTCTTTTGCCAAGAGCTTGCTAATGGCGACTTGTTGTAGCCATGTCAGTCCATTTTTCTGGTGAAGTTTTCCAACTTCACCAAGAAAACAATTCTCTTCAAATAGATGGCGGTATCTTTGACGTAGAACATTTGCAATTTCTGTTTTGCCGATGCCGCCCATACCCCAAATACCAATAGAGCGAACATCATTTGATTCCATATCTAATAATGAGGTTACTTTCTCAACCTGAGATTTCATACCCACTAAGCTTTCCGGTAAAGGAGAGATAACTTGAAATGACTTAGGAAATATGTCATCAACTAGCTTCTTGATGCACTCTGCCTCATCTCTACATTACAGTGAAAATAATCTCAGAGTAAATAAAAAGACTTGTCTTAGAGTAATATCTAAAACAAACACATAATAATGTCACAAAGGTAGTTTAAATCGACTATTATGAATTATAACATTTTAAAATCTAATTACAACATCAAACAACCATATACATCTCTATTTTCCTAGAATCTTTGTTCCATTTTCGGTAAATGTATAGATGATGATTGTGTGGAATTGTAGCTAAAAGTTTGTTCTTTTTTCCTCTTGATAAAGATAAACCTGGAAAAATAGAACGCTTACTTGAAATTTAGTAAATGATAGCCTGATATTTTCCCTGACTCCACAAATACATCCCTCCAACCTTGAACCTTCTCCATATCATCTTTGTATTTTACCTCGTGTTGGGAAAATGAATCATCAAAAGGGGGATTTTGATGGCGTACATCTGCTGGACTCACATCATAGAAGACTGGAATCACAATCTGCTCCAATTCCTTTTTACACTTTATGATGTGTGCAAGCTCCTCTAAACACCATCTTGACGATGCATAGCTTTTTGAAAATATCACGACCGCGAATCTTGCATCTTCTATGGCTTTTAAAAGTTCAGCAGAAATTGATTTTCCTGCCTCCAACCGCTCATCGTCTTTGAAAGCGTGGATTCCTCTATGTTCTAGAGCATTATAGAGATGACTCACAAAGGTTCTACGTGTATCTTCACCTCTAAAACTCAAAAAGACATCGTACTTGCAACTTTTGGAAGAAGAAGCATGAAACATTGTTGAAGAATATTGCTAAAGACTAACAGGGGAATTCTCAGCTTTAGGTATGTATTTGTTGTGCTGCTTAATAAAGAGAAATATTTGAAGCAAAATTATTTCTCAGCCATAATTTGGTCTATGGGGAAACTTCCAATCATCTTCCTATCTGTCATAAAATTGAACCCTATCTTTTTCATTATTGTGAGATATTAAAAAGTGAAAAAAGGGGAGTAGACTGACCTGGTCAAAAAGAAAGTAAAGCCAAATGAAAAGGGAATCGAAACAAATTGTAGATAAAAATAAAGGATTTGAGACTGAGATACATGTTATAAGAAAGTTGTTGTAGTTAAGAAAATGAATAACATCTTAAATGGTAATACATGTTACAAAAATATTTTAGCATATGTTGAACATGCTTGTAAATAGAAGAGCTCCCCAGTACAATATCTAAGTAATACTGTATTTTAGCATTACATGTAACAAAAATATAAATATTTAGTAAAGATGAATTACAAATGGGTCCAACCTCTAATGAAGTTCACATGCAGGGCCTTTTTTTCAATGGGAACCAACTTGTTAGAAATTTCCAACAAAGAGTAAAGACTTTACCTTTTTTCATCCTCTATAGGAAACTTGTTATCATCTTCTTAATTCATGACATAAAAATAAAAGAAAAGAGGAGAACCACACCCAAAAGTTAACTATCCCGAGATAAAATAAATAAAATGAGAAAGATATTTCTTTAAATTCTTTTTATACATCATTTTTTATATTTATGTATATTTACATTACTTTTAATTCAATGTGTAATAACATTCACAATTTTCACAATTTCATTATTTTTATGATAATTCTTCATATTTTTCTATTAAAAAATTTACATTGGACAAAACTCAATGATATACCCCTCAACTTACTATTTAGAGCTGATATATCCATCGTTATAAAAGTAGCTCGTATATATTCCTACTCTTACACAAATGACTCACATATACCCTTTTCCTCTAAAGGAAATGAAAAAAATAATTTTTAAGTTAAATTTTTAACTTTTATAATTAAGGAAAAAAAAAAAGAATCCATGTAGTTTGATCTTTCTCACACGTCTTTTTCTTTGACTATTTTTGTTCATCGACTAATTTAAATTTATTACTTTTTTATGGTCATATTTATTCTTTTCACTTATTTTCTTATAAAATTAATTATAGATGCCCCAAATATTTTTTTACCAAATATAAAAACTAAATTATAATATAGCCGTAAAAAATTAATTTTAATTTTTTTTTTAACTTTTTAATATTTTTCCACTCACACTTCTTTCTTTTTATTTCTCTTATTTTTACACTAAAGAATGAAAGAAAAAATAAAATAAAAATAAAAAACTCAAATAAAAATAATCAAAGTAGTCAAAAAAAAATTTATGTGTGAAAAAGCATAAATATATGATTTTTAAAAAAATTAAATTTAAAATTATTTTTTTTGCTTTTTTAACGGTAAGGGTAGGGGTATATGTGAGCCATTTTTGTAACGGTACGTGTATATATGATCTATTTTGTAACGATAGGGGTATATGTGAGCCACTTTTATAACGAGGGTATATTAGTTCTAAATGACAAAATTGAGAGGTATATCAGACCATTTTTCCAAATTTAATAATACTTTTGAGGTTGTAATTATCATTTAATCAAGCTTTTTCTGGAAACAAAATTAAATATATTTTTCTCAAAAGACATCGTACTTGCAAATTTTGGAAGAAGAAGCATGAAACATTGTTGAAGAATATTGCTAAAGACTAACAGGGGAATTCTCAGCTTTGGGTATATGGTAAGAAAATATATTTGTTGTGCTGCCTAATAAAGAGAAATATTTGAAGAATAACTGGTAAAATTATTTCTCAGCTATGTGAATGCATAATTTGGTCAAAAAGAAAGAGAAGACAATTCTTAGCTTAATAATACAGAACAAGACTTCACCTTTTTCACTATTCCTAGTCTTTATGGGAAACTTCTAATCATATTCCTGTATCAGCACATAAAATTGTACCTTTTTCATTAATGTGAGAAATTAAAGAGTATAAAAACAGACAAGAAGACATAACTTGGCCCTTAGACCAAAAAAGGCAAAGAAAAAACTAAAGTCATTATATTTTCGAGTAAATTTTAGGAATAGCAAACATAAAAATCATATTAGCGCTCTATAGCTATAGTTTTGCTATTTGTGTTCCATAGCAACATATTTTGCTATGGAGCATCAGATTTGTATAAAATCGCAGGCAACATCTGATTTGTATAAAATCGCAGCGATTTGTATAAATCGAGTTTCTGTGTCTATGAAAATTGTGTTTGTATATGTATATGTTCTTTGTGTTTATATGTCTGCATAAAATTTGAATTCGTATACTGTAGACCCATAAATTTTATTGGATTAAATTCATACTAAATTTGGATTGAATCCATGTTTTTTGGGTTGAACGATTAATTCGGGCTTTACAAATAATTAAGCCCATTTTATTAAATTCTACTACAGGGTCCATTTTACCTTGAAGCCCAAACCCATGCCACATGTCACAATGACTAGGCATCTAAGACCAACAAGGTGGCGCCACGTGTCCAAATGAGGTGGTAGTCCCAATCAAATTCAAGAACCAATCACAATCCGCCAAGTGTCAAAATGACACCCTTTGGCCAATCATAAGCAATCTTATCCACCCCCTACAATTATAAATAAGGTATATACATGACATTCAAAGGAAATTCAGAAAAGATTTCTAAAAGGATTTTTTCTGAAAACTCTTCAACAAGCATTGTGCAAGGATTGAAGAAAGCTACAACACCAACTACATAGCCCTTCGAAGGAGTGGTCAACGGAGTTCTTCCCAGAGATCGACTTGAAACGATGAAGTGCTTCCCGACGTTCTCGGAGATCAAATACATCTCAAGGAGGTCTACATCATCCTACATTCGAGAAATACGCTACTGAAGGCCCTCAAATCACGGAGAAATTTTGGAGAGAAGAATCAAGAGAACAACAGGATTGTACTCACAGATTCATTAATAAAAATCACATTTTTCTGTTATTTATTTTGCTTGCAGTTAATTTTCAACGCTACGAAAATTTGCTGCAAACATATACAATTGAATCGAGTTAAAACTATTGTATTTGTCTATCAAATCTCTCTCTCGCTTTATACAAACACAAATTATACATTGTATTTTGTATAGTTTGTGTTTGTATAAAGCGAGAAAGAGAGAAAGACAAAAGAGAACTGGACAGGGAAAGATTTGTATTTGTATAATTATAAGTGTATAGGACAAAGAGATATGTATTTGTACTTGTATATACAGTTCTCTCTCGCTTTATACAAGCACAAACACAATTTATACATTTGTGTTTGTATAAAGTGAGAGTGGCGTGCGGGATTCCAGAGAGTGGCGAGCGAGATTCTTGGGAGAGAGGCGAATGGCAAAGTGTTTGCTATAAATTAGAATTAAATGAAAATGTAGCTATAACATTTATTTTGAATTAATAGTTTGCTATAATGCACAAATTTTCCTATATTTTTACTGATTTTATTGTAAAGACTTTACCTTTTTTCATTATTCCAAACCTATGAAGGAAACTTGTTATCATCTTCCTAATTCATGACATATAATTGTACCTTTTTTCAGTATTGCACTGACAAATTAAACAAATGAGCACCAACTTGGGGGACAAATTTAAATTTTAACTTAATCATACCTTTCTGTAAATTGATATAAATTCGTTGCCCTACCTGAGAAATTGAAGAAAAAATCGTAACAATTTAGAAAAAACACACAAAAAGCAGAAAAGAAACACTAACTTCAAGAGTATATTTGATCTTTCTTTCACATGATTTTTTTGACTCAATATTTAATTTGAGTTTTAAATATCTCCTTTATATTTTTATCTGTTTATCATTATTTGAGTTTCTTATTCTTATTTTATTCTTTTATTTTTAGTGTAAAAATATAAGAAATTAAAAGTAAAAAGAGTGAATGAAAAAAGAGAGGGAAAAAAACTAAATTTTTTGCATCTAGGAGAAGGTGGGAATGGCTTCTGTGGGAAAAGAAATTGAGATGGTTTAAGCATGTGTAGCGGAGGTACGAGAGCCTGGTTGTAAGGGGTACATGAAGGAGAATGAGTAGATCGAAAAAGTATTGGGAGAGGTGATTAGACATGAAATAACACAACTTTATATTACCGAGGACATGACTCCAGATAGGAAGGAGTAGAGGTCGTGTATTAGGATAATATGTTAGTAGGGATATAGAGTTGTCTTGCCTTGCGAAGGTGTATGCTTATTAGTGTTTGTTATAGTACTACTTGTACCCTTGTGGTTCTTGCCATATGTTATTTATTTTATTTCGGAAACAACCTATCTACCTCCATGAGGTAGTGATAAGGTCTGCATACTCATCTTCAGACCCCATGTTTTTGTTGTTATTTGTATTTGTAAAAAATAATTTGGAACATCTATGATAAATTTTACCAGAAAATGAGTGAAATTAGTTTGCCATCAAATTAATAAATTCAACTTTTACTTTAAAAAAGATTAAATTATTTTTCAACTCTCGTTAGACCAAAAAAGTATATCTAAGTCATTTGTATTAACTAACATAAATATGTTATATTAAGAAAATATTTACCATTTATAGCAATAACAATTTTTTTCACTTGAACACTTATAATACAGTTTTAACACATATTAAAAAAAATAATTTATAAAAACGCATATAATACAAATTTTATTGATTAATAATACATTTATCACACATTTTAATATACTTATAATACATTATGTCAATTTTGAACACCTCTCTAAAATTAGTTTCTCCAAGTTTGGCATATCACCAAAATTAGGGGTTTTTGTTAACCCAAAGCTTTCACTTAGATCCAAATGCTACAAATTGCTCAATTTCTATTTTAATAAAAAAGAAAAAACATAATGTTAATATCTAGTATTTGAAAATTATAAATCAAAACATTACAAGTATTTGAGTTTGTTTTAACACAGATGCAAGTAACCTTTTATCATGACTCGGGCATCACAACCAACAACATTAACATACCCAGCGGAATCTTGAGAGGGTGGTGTGTACACAGTCTTACCCCTACCTTACCTTATAAAGGTAATAAAAATTTCATCCATCTACCAATCACTCATTGCTTCCTTTTCATACTCGAGGCGAATTCCCCAGCATACTTCCTCCTTCCTGTGCACTTGAGATACCTCCAACATGTAATAATCATTTGGGCTCTTCCCTTCTTTATTGCCAGAACCATTCCACAATCTTTCAAATGGTATGTAGGCGCAACAAATGGAAGAATCATTGAGCTCAGAATATTCAGAGATGCTGATATACTTCAAGGAATATTTTCTTTCAGGGTGAGATTTGCAGACCAATGTAGCTTCTAAACTTGTGTCCAGTCTAGTAGGACCGTAACTTATCCAAAAACCCATGAATTTACCGGTATACCAAGATGGGTTCAGATCAATTGACATCTCTTTTTGATTTATAAACTATTAATGCTGTAGCTTGTTCACTTGAGACAGTTCCACATTTGGATATTGCGAACCTACACAGCTTAAGACAATTAATTACGAGATCTCTGATGCTCTTCAAGGCTAAATGATAATCTGCAAATAGCCTCCGTAAATTTGGGGGTAGCTCTCCGGGCAATTCATTAAGATTCTGACAGAATTGTACGTTCAGCTGCTGAAGGTGTACGAGTCCTTTGAAGCTTTTTGGTAAACAAGAAATATTGCTTCCACTTACATCCAACTCTGTCAAAAAGTGCAAAGACCCTAATTTCTCAGGAAGTCCATCCAATATGTTGTGATTACTAAGATTAAGTTCATCATGTGAGAAACTTAAAATCCTCAGTTTGCCAAGCTTGGTGATGGAGGGAGGCGGTTGGGATATTGCAGTTTCGCTCGCATCAAGTTCCTCTAGCTCTTGCAGATCACCAATGTTTTCTGGAAGCTTCTCTAGCTTTTTGCAACCTTGGAGGTAAAGACGACCAAGATTCATCAAATTACAGAGGCTGTCTGGTAGACTTACAAGATCTTCACAACCTTCTAGATGGAGAGATTCAAGGCTGCTCAGATTCCCAATGGATGAAGGCACTTCTCTTATCCCAGTAGAATTCAGAGTTTGTTCTTTCAAGCAATACATATATCCGTTGATTTCTGGAAATGTATCTAATTTTGGGGAATCAGATATCTTGAGATGTTGAAGGGATTCCATCAGAATAGAGCTTGGAAGCTTCTTTAAGTTCTCACATCTCTCTATCTCTAACGAACAGAGATTCTTTTGAACTCCAAGAGATATGGGGAGCTTTACCAATCCAGAACATTGGTATATATCAAGAGATTCCAATTGCTGTGATTCAAAGAGGCTGTTTGGCAGTGTTGCAAGTTTATTGCAACCTGAAATACTGAACCTCCTAAGATTTTGAATAGCGTCCGGAATACTTTCAAGAACTTCACAATCAGTCAATAGCAAATATCTAAGGCCACTGAGGGACGGGGGTAAGCTTCTTATCCAGGGGGATCCTAGATAGAGCATTGATAAGTGCCGAATATCTCCACAGATTTCTGGAATTCTTCTAAGCTTGTGCATTTAACAAGATTGAGATACTCAAGAGATTCCATGTAGACAAATTTTGTAAGCTTCTTAAGTTTGCGACAACCATGCAAACATAAATTAGTAAGCATTCTGCAATATCCAAGAGAGGGATGGACCTCTTCCAAATTCACACACCACTGTAAATCTAGTTTCTCCAAGTTTGGCATATCACCAAAATTAGGGGTTTTTGTCAACTCACAGCTGTCCGTGAGATCCAAATGCTTCAAGTTGCTCAATTTCTGTTTCCATAAAAAAAGGAAAAACCAGTTAGCTTAAGTAGTACTCCTAATAGAAATATTTTGCTACAAGCCTAAACTAAGGATATCGACACCCACAGAAGGCCCAAAGCTCCTACGAAATCAAGAAAAGATAGAATTAATAGCAGGGGAACTAAAAAATAAAGAGAAGAGAAGGTTGTTATGATCAGAGGCTGTAGCTAATGCGGAAAAGAGGGAGTCCCAGGTAACTCTATCCACCAAAGCTAGAACATATGGGAAGAAATCACCTAGTATTTTTGTCTTTGCCGGGATTTGAACATGAGATCTCATAGTGCTCAACCCACTTCTTTGACAACTAGTCCACACCCTTGGGTGCGCTTACAAGTTCTTTATTAGGTAGATATAATTGCAGGAAGTAAATTACTATACAATTATAATAACAATTTGCTCAGAATTATTATTCCATTATTTTGTTCGAGAATTTCACAGCAAATTCCAGTTGATATCTAGTTTTTTGAACATTTAGAAATTCAAAAATATTTTGCATCATAACTGTGATGAAGTACTTCATTTTATATCGTGAATGTCAACATAGTTATGTTGAAGATTTAATTGGGAAAAGAAAGTTGATGGAAAGTGAGAGGGAGACATTTTATGTTTGATTTTGTGATGAAGTTTGTACTTGTAAGATCAAAATTTTAACTTTCAAGTGATTACCAAAATAAAAAATTGGTGTTAATCGTTTATATCAGAACATTTATTTAAAAAAGCATTTAAATCCTGGACGGATTAATTTACGTGCATTGACCTGTCAAAACATTTATTTCAAGCTCATTATTACGTTGATTAAAATTAGAAAAAGTAAATTACATGAAAGCGAGTTTATATACATGATGTTCTATAATTACAACTATTTGTTCAGAGTTATTATTCCATTATCCTGTACAAAAACTTTGCAACAAATTCAGTTGATGTCTAATAGTTGAATTTTTAAAATCAGAACATTAGAAGTATAGCACATGAAAATTGATTCTTTACTATTCTTGATTTAAGTTATGTATAACACCATTCCTATAGAAAACATATACAGATATATTTGCTTTTTATGGTTCCATCCTTCTGGCCTTTCAAATTTGAAGCAGTTTCACCTTACAAAACAAGTATATAGCATGCTACACAGTAAATTTATTTATTATATTTGCTCCAAAAAACAGTTTCTTGACCCATCTTTGATTAACAATTTTTTTAACTCTAACAGGACATTGTAAGAGAGTATACCTTTGATATTGGCCAAAGTTCCACAAGCCAACTTTCACGTAAACAAAGCACAACGAGCTGTGATGGTTCAAAGCTCTCTGGCAATGAAATTGAAGGAGACCCTGGCCAATCAATAAACCGCAGGCTGGAAGGAAGATAAGTGATAGCACAGTTTGAGCTAAAAGTTCTATCACCAATTATGAGTATTTTTAAGCTTTGCATCCTCTTAAAAATATTGCTATAACTGACAAGATCATCTTCAAAATAGTAATCTTTTGGGATAAATAGGCTTTCCACCTTTTCTGTTTTCTGTAAAGAGTGAATCATATATTTAATGGCTAACAAATAAAAATGAAACAGAAAAGATTAATAGAACTATGAGCTTACAAAATTATTAATTACTTTAAATATTGCTTACCAACTTCCCTTTAAAAAGATCACAAACCTCCTCGGGAAGCCATATTCTGCTGTTAGCGTACTCTTCCCGTATGACATTTTCACCCATTTCTCTTATCATATTATGCATCACAATACTATTATTCAGGTTGATGGATAACAGAGATTTTTCGATAAGGTAATCTATTAGAAAACCACGACTCACATCTCTCTGTACTAGTTCCACACAAAGATGAAAAGCATATCTACTCAAGATGCAATCTCGAGAAATGCAATATCTAGAAATAATTCCTTCTCATCTTTGTCCAGACCATCAAAACTAAGCCTAAGCTTTCCTAGAATATCCTTGGGAGGGATTCTCTTCAGCCGATCAATTATGTGTCTCCAGTGCTTTTTGTCTCGTCTGTAAAATGAAGAACCCAAAATTTTAAGAGCTAAAGGGAGTCCACCAGTATGGTTCACCACTTGTCTTGAAAGTTCCATAAAATCTTCTTTTGGTGATTTTTCTCTAAAAGCATGCCTACTGAACAATTCAAGTGCTTCATCCTCAGATAATAGTTGGACTTCGTACACGTTATCCCCAACGTGACTTATTAACAGGTGCTTGTCTCTTGCTGTTAAAATAATTCTGCTACCCATTTCAAACTACTCTGGTCCTCGAACTAAAAATTCCAACTGTTCTCGATGGTTTACATCATCGAGGATGAACAGAACTTTCTTCCGGCAAAGCATTTTCTTTAAAATATTCATCCCTTCATGTTCACTAGTTAGAGGCATTTCTTTTCCCAAGAGCTTGAAAATGACGACTTGTTGTAGCCATCTCAGTCCATTTTTCTGACAAAGTGTTCCAACATCACCAAGAAAACAATCAGCTTCAAATCGATGGCGGTTGATGTAGAACATTTGCAATTTCTGTTTTGCCGATGCCGCCCAACCCCAAATTCCAATAGAGCGAACATCATTTGATTCCATATCTAATAATGAGGTAACTTTCTCAACCTGAGATTTCATACCCACTAAGCTTTCCGGGAAAGGTGAAATAATTTGAAGTGACTTAGGAAATATGTCATCAACTAGTTTCTTGATGCACTCTGCTTCATCCCTACGTTACAGTGGAAAGTAATCTCAGAGTAAATAAACAGAAAAGAAAAGACTTGTCTTAGAGTAATATCTAAAACAAACACATAATAAAATGTCATAAAGGTAAAAAAAATAAAATCCCCGGTATCACAAGGTAGTTTCAACTATTATGAATTATAACAATTTTAAATCTAATTACATCATCAAACAACCATATACGTCTCTGTTTTCCTAGGATCTTTGTTCCTTTTTCGGTAAAAGTATAGATGATGATTGTGTGGAATCGTAGCTAGAAGTTTGGTTCTTTTTCCTCTTGATAAAGAGAAACCCGAAAAAGAAAGAAAGAAGAAGGCTTACTTGAAATTTAGTAAATGATAGCCTGATATTTTCCCTGTCTCTACAAATGCACCCCTCCATATTTGAACCTTCTCCATATCATCTTTGTATTTTACCTCGTGTTGGGAAAATGAATCAGCGAAGGGGGGATTTTGATGGCGTACATCTGACGGACTCACATCATAGAAGACTGGAATCACAATTTGCTCCAATTCCTTTTTACACTTTATGATGTGTGCAAGCTCCTCTAAGCACCATCTTGACGATGCATTGCTTTTTAAAAATATTACGACAGCGAATCTGGCCTCTTCTATGGCTTTCACAAGTTCATCAGAAATTGATTTTCCTGTTTCTAGTCTCTCATCATCTTTAAAAGTGTGGATTCCTCTTTGTTCCAGAGCTCTATAGAGATGACTCACAAAGTTTCTACGTGTATCTTCACCTCTAAAACTCAAAACGACATTGTACTTGCAAACTTTGGAAGAAGAAGCGTGAGAAATTGTTGAAGAGTATTGCTAAAGCCTTAGTGAAAGAGAGTGATATTTTTCAAAAGAAGAACTCAAAATGGATTCATTTAGCATTGCTAAATACACCCCATCTCCAGCTATCAGAAAGTGAATGCAAATAGTTGAGAATGAGGGATCATTAATTAATTTCGAAACTTCATCTCCTGCTAGCAGTAGTAATGTATGTGAAAGAGAACTAACGTTGGGTGGGCCTTTGCTTGTCATCCATTTTTTTGTGAGGGATGAAGCATTCCATCACAAAATGGGAAAACAAGTTCTACAAGTAGCATTCTACGTTGATTGTATCCTCCAAAACCTTCAACACACCTCATCTTCATCTCATCCCCACCTCGCATGTTATTTATCTAGATTATATGCAGATGTTTTTAGAATAATATTTCTTCCTTACGTACCGAACATACACACACAAAAAAGTAACAAACTACTTATTTTCCTTCATACGGAATACATTCTTATCATCTAATTGTTATGAATGAGTCCAACATGAAGGAGTTAGGTTAGAGGGAGTCATTGATAGCTCACATCACATAATACATAGTAAAGACTTCAACTTTATCATTAATGCAGTGAGAAATTATAGATTGAAAGAAAGAAGAAGGGTTAAATGTACCAAAAGGAGAAAATTCAACAAAATTGATGATACCTAGTGAGGCAGGGAAACTTCTTTCTTGTTTCTTTTTTGGTTTCCTTGGTGTCCGGTAAAACGCTTCCTAACAAAGACAACTCTATATCTAATGGGACTCGAACCTGAGACGTCTTGATTAAGTAAGAAGGAGTACTTACTACTTCACCACAACCCAAGTTCTTCATCCTTGTCATCAACCCTACACCGGTTCCCCCATTCTTGAGAAATTAAAGAGTACAACAATAACATACTCAGTTTGAAATATCATAAGTGGAGCTTGGAGAAAATAAAATGTACGCAAATCCGGAAATAAAAAGATTATTTTTGGTTTCCATGTGTCTACAGTTGAATAACCACATATATTAAAGTCCGACTAATTCAAATTTCAGTTGTATAAAATCCCGTTTGAGAGGAAAGAAATCAATTTTTCTATACCAAGGGGCTCGAATCCGAGAACTAAGTGAGAGATAAAATTTTCCAGCTTTTACTTTGGTGTAAAAGCTTCCCCGGAGAAAAAAAAGAAGCATTTGAGCAGAAGCAAAACTTATTATTTTCGAGAGGCTGAAAAAAATAATTTTTCTTTAATTATTTTTTTTTTGTTGAAAAAGTACATTTTAAATGTTTTTTAGAAATTTTGATCAAACATTATTACTGCTTATAATTGTCTTTCAAATTGATTAGTCATTTTTAAATTAATCAGTTAAACATAAATAATTTCTTATAAAAAATAGTAGTAATTTTTTTTTAGAAATAATTTTCAAAATAAATTGATTTTCTTTGCCAAAAATACTACTAGTTTTTCAATTTTAAAAGTCTGAAATTTTTGTTTAGAATAAAAATTTAAAGTTAATATTTCTTTTATTCACTTTTGTTTGTCATATTTAGATTTAAAAAAGAGAAGGTTAATAATTCAAAGGTCCAAATGAAAATTAATTTCTTGATTTATACTCACGAATTGACGATAAGCCATGATAACCCTTAGTTGAACAATTAACCAAAAAAAAAAAACCTTAATTGAACTCAATAATTAAATTAGATTTTTTATCAAAAAAATAGTAAGAAGAAGATAAAGAAACTAGAGAAAAGTTTGCGCCATTATCAAAATTGATTGTTATACATAATTTTCATCCTTAATCAAAGTTTATGTATATTTTTAATAGACAATATTTTACTCTCAAAAATAATATTTTCCAAATATAATTTGAATTAGTCAGATTTCAAATTAGGGCGGTTCAAAATCGAATCGAAAAAAAAGTTATTGATTTATCGGTAATGGGTTATTAGTTTAGTAGTTTTAGAAGCAGTTTTTTTATTTTTTTTATTATCGGATTATCGGTTCTTAACGGTTTGAAACTTTTTCTTGACGAGTTAGTCGATAACTCGATAGTAAATTAAATAATTTATATTTATACCATTTGGTATATAAAGTCCTTGACTTAACGTTTAGTTTCATACTTTTATTTTACGTTGTCTCAAACTTTTAGTTATTCTACAATGTGACCGTCTTTGCTTTTGAGCAAAATGCATTCTGGCAACTCTTGTGCATGGTTCAGTCGGTTTGTCACCTTATTTCTAAATGATTTTCCATTATTTTTTTGGGTCACATCTTAACGAATAAACCAATAACAATCAATAATCGATAAGCCAATATCTTAACGATTCTATAACGATTTAGTATATCTACAAACCGATAACTAATAAATCGAATCGAACCGATCGATATGAAACCATGTCTTAATAGGAATCCAATACAAAATATCAAATAAAAAAATCGAGCCACTAGAATAAAAGGATAAAGAATAATAAGAGGGTTTCTCGAATAATAAAACACCTCTCATTTTTAGATTATGAATTCGAATCAATAAGAGAACAAAAAGGTCCGAGCTCGGATTCCTCCCGAAGCTTTTTTTTTTAATTTATAAAAAGGAAAAAAAAAAGGAAGAAAAAGCAAAACGATAATAAACAAAAATCGAAAACAAAACTGGAATCTTTTGTGGCTGAAATTTGGCTAGCAACTGAAACCGTGTCATTTCTGAGCTAGCAATGGAAGCTCTTCTGGGAAGTTCTCCTTCTCCTTCTCCTTCATTCATCATAACCAGAAGAAACCCCATTACTTCTTTTAAGGTATGTGAAAAATTGGAAAGTTAAGTTTTTTATGGTTCTTGAAATAACCCCATTTGCTCAAGTGGGCAAATTCCATTTCATATTACTATTTGTTCTTTTAGTTGGTGTTCTTGATTTCATTAATTTCTCGATGTTTCAATTTATATGACGGTGTTTGACTAGAAATTGAGTTTAAAATAGTACTAATTTGATTTTGTGTAGTATGAATGGTGGTAGAAGAAACCCCATTATTTCTTTTAAGGTATGTGAAAATTGGAAAGTTAAGTTTTTTATGGTTCTTGAAATAACCCCGTTTGTTCAAGTGGGCAAATTTCCTAATATTTCATATTAATATTTGTTCTTTTAGTTGGTGTTCTTGATTTCATTAATTTCCCTCAATTTCAATTTATGTGATGGTGTTTGACTGAAAATAGAGTTTGAAGTAGTACTAATTTGATTTTGTGTAGTATGAATGGTAGTAGAAGACAACAACATACCTAGTGTAGTCCCACGAAGTGGGGTTTGAGTAGGGTAGAGTGTACACAGACTTTACGCCTATCTAGTGGCGGAACCATAATTTTCAGGGGTTTCAAAATATGAAGAATTAAACGCACGAAAAAGTTGAAGGGGGGTTCGATATCTACTTTATATACATAAAAGATAATTTTAACCATGTAATAAACAATATAATTCTCCATAGAAGGGGGTTCGGATGATCCTACTTGGCTCCGCCCCTTGTCCCTTCTTCAGAGGTAGAGAGGCTATTTCCAATAAACCCTTGGCTCAAGATGAATGGTAGTAGAAGAAGATATTAATTAGCTTAGATAGTTTTAGTTTGCTTAGAAAAGTATTGAAGTGTAAAATGAGTTTAGGAGGGGAGAAAATCCTAAGTCTGGAGGAATAATGAAGGTTTGCACAAGCTGGCCTGGATTAAATAATTTTAACGACTGAATGGTGTGTAATATTTATGAAATTCTTGAAAGGGGAAGAGTGTAGTGTAGATTTAAATTAAGAGAGTTCATTATTTAAGCAGTCTGTTTTCTAAATTGTGAAACATTGGAGTAACATGGAAATCCTTGTTTCAATTTTATGTAGTAAACAAGTATACTTACGTATTTTAAAGTTTCCTGGAGCCAGTAATTCGAGTAAATATTGAAACTTTGTTTTACTTTCTCAAAGATCATACATTTTGGACATTCTGCAGGTGCTTTCATGGAATTCTTTGTACAGCGGAAGTAATAACTCTAGAGTATATCATCCTATATTGTGTCTGAAAAGAAGTGGCAATGACAACTCTGGAAGTTGCTCTCCTTTATGCTACATTGAGCAAATGTACAGAAACAGAATGTTTACTCTGCCAATCCGAAGGTGTAGAAAAATATTCATAGATAAGCAAAGTTTGCTGGTTATACAAAATAGCTTAGCTTTTCTACCAAGAAAATTCAAAACTACTCTCCGCAAAACATTAAAGCATTCAGAAATTTTTAAGAGTATAGTACCTGAGATATTTGTTCGGTCCTGCATAGGACTAATGCTGGTTATGGCAGTTAATGCTGCTGTTGTCAAAGTGCCTTCTTGTAAGTCTGTCAGTTTGATGGATCATGTCAAGCTTTTCCATTTTGTAAGACTCGATTATTCAAATATAAGTAACGAATCTCCTATTTTCTTCCCATTACAGTTGCTCTCACTGAAGAAAATCTACTTTTCCTGGAGGCATGGAGAACAATTGACCGTGCATATATTGACAAGACCTTCAATGGTCAAAGTTGGTTTAGGTACAGAGAAGACGCACTACGAAATGAACCAATGAACACAAGGCAGGAAACATGTAAGTTTTGCCCTTTTTCAGATGATCTGTTAGTGATTATCTGCATGAAGTTTTGCAGAATACTCAGGGAAGAAATGATCTGCTATGCATCTGCGTTGAAGCTTCTGATTGAAAAAAGAAGAATTCATTATTAAGAGTAGCTAGAGGACTAAAGTGTGCAATCTATATATAGAAGGGAAAATGTATTAGTTAACCTTACAAACATGTATAACAAGATGCAACTTAGGAAAATAGTACCCGGCACATTTTTGTATTTTCTTTTTGCTGACAAGATGCTATATTTTGCCCATCAGTCTGTGGATATACCTTTTGGTCAAGGTCACCTGCATGATGGACTAATAGTTTGTATCTTGAGTTCTGAATTTTTGTCTGATATGTGCTTTAAACAACCTCATCTATTTTCTGGAACCATGCCATTTGTGGCAGGAAACTCTGTTTATCAATATATATATAGTGATAGAAACTAACAGATTCCAATAACCAACCTTGAAGCTTTAAACTTGTCTGAAGTCTGAAATGACTTGTCTCAACTACAGCTGTAGTTTTCCATCCCTTAAATGTCCATATTGTTAAATCATTGCACTACACTGTCTCCAGATGCAGCAATAAAAAAGATGCTTGCCACTCTGGATGACCCTTTCACCCGTTTTCTGGAGCCTGAAAAGTTTAAAAGTTTGCGGGTATGGTTCTTGCTTTCTCTTGTCTTGTTATCTGGTGAGTTAACTCCACCCCGATTGATCGAAAATTTGCTTCCTAAACAGATTTCTTCATCTGTTTTTTGAAGGCAGTCAGGAACTCAAAATGCAGTTACTGGAGTAGGGTTGTCAATTGGCTATCCGTCGGGGAAAAATGAATCAGCCTTTGGACTGGTCGTTATCTCAGCTTCTCCAGGAGGTCCTGCAAATAGGGCTGGCGTCTCATCTGGTGATATCATCCTACAAATTGACAATACCAGCACAGAAAACATGGGTATATATGATGCAGCAGAACGGTTACAGTAAGTGTTCTTCTGGTCCTGAAGTGCAGTGTCATTTTATGCTTCACAGTTCAAATTCTTGATGAGTTGAAGTGTTATTCTGGGTTCACAAGACAAGTGAAGCACAACAACTGAGAGCTTGAATGGAAGGGAAACATCAGTAAATTATTGAATTTACTTACTTGTAACCATTGCCATGCTTTTTTTTTAATATTATTTTGCCATGATTTCTTCACTTCCGTTATTTCTTTTTCAATCAGCTTTGATACGCCTTTCCTTATGCTGAGGGTCTATCGGAAACAACCTCTCTACCTCCCAAGGTTGGGGTAAGGTCTGCGTACACTCTACCCTCCCAGGTCCCATATGTGGGATCACACTGGGTATGCTGTTGTTGTTACTTACTCATAACTATTGCACCTGAGAAACCTAATGATAGGATCTACATGCTATAACTTTAAGCCAGAGGTCTTAATCTTTTCTCACGTTATACTGAATCAAACTGAAAATATTCCTGGGAGAAACAGTATTACTTCTGATTAATGAGGGAGAAACATTGACTTATCAAAAAGAAAAAAAAAAAACCGCTAAAGTAAAAGTATTTTTACTCTGCTATCATACATGTGAGTTCATACACAAGAATCATGTGGCTAATAGGTTTGTAA